>OX442416.1:19415827-19449329 GCA_949361645.1 Spongilla lacustris | reverse complement strand
CCCCGGCTTTAACTTACATGTACTACTTGTGAAAGAAATACCGACGGTTTTGCAACAGAGCCCAATTTCTACAACTTAACGTACGCGCCGGGTGGAATTAATGAACTCACGTTGCTAGGTACTTACGATGGCGCGGGCCTAATGCCGAATTTTCAATGGAATGCACCTTGAACTGAATGAGTTCCTAACTACAGTCAAATGGTGGTTGGTAGCCAATGGACCCTCTGTGAGCTTGGATGGAAATCCAATTAATATTTTGTCCCCTACGTCCCAACTGTGCATGTGCAAAAGAGGAGGTGATGTAAAAACCAGGTAAATGTATACAACACCTTACAGCGAGTTTGTTTGTCTGCACACTTAGAACTGAGTTGGCTGTGAATAGGGACAAGATCATTCTAGAAAACGTCCAGCAGACATCCTATTTACCAATTGGAATTGTGGTACCTCATCAGCTGCCTTTGACATAACTGATGCATCATTTATGATATGTTGGAAGCGGTCATGTACCAGGGTGTTTCAGCTAAGGCAGGAAACATTCAGAAAAATGATCCCAAGTGTGTGGAGTTGGATTGGTAATGCATGTCGGGCCTGGGAACCAGAGGCACCGAGGGCCTTTCGCCTTGTATAGCCGATAATAACACCAAATCAAAAGTGGTAGCAGAGTTATATTGCCACCTTAGTTTTAGTAAGAGCTTACGCGCGATCAATCCTACAAATGAATGTCGGCTGGTCACTATTAGTTGTATTAGGTAAGGGAAGGAGTAGCCAATTTTTGTTGCATATCAGCGGGTGTACTAGTACTCTTTTTGCTATTGTCAGACTCACATATTTGGATCCCTATGATTAAAATGACTGAATGTCTGTTGCACCACGAATTATGATATTGAATTCATCCAGTTATGAATAAAAAGCAATATGAACAAGTAAATTAAAAAAACATTCTCTATGAGAAAGTTGGAGGATTTGAAGGCAATAGTAGTGTAAAAAGCAGGGAAACAAGGGTCTAATAATAAGGTAAAAATTAAAACGACTTAGTCCTATATTTAGCATTATTCATGTGCTAATAATATCGTTTTTCCTGTACTAGTATGGCCTGATGGTGAGACCTAGAGCTGCTCAATCATTCATTTAATCATGTACAAGTTACAAACATTTTATTCTCAAAAAATAAATAAATAAAATTAGAAATTTTGTATCATTGCCTTCAAATCCTATATACCACCAACGTACTCATAGAGAACGTTTTTATTTACTTGTCTAGTTCCTTACCATTCTAGCATGGGTCATCAATGTTGTGAATTCATGGTAACCTTATTGCTCATGTACAGCCAACATTACACTAATTGATATGAGGGCTGGAAGGGAAGGTGTATGTCCTTTGTTGAAGTACAAAACTGCTGAGTTGTTGGGCCGGAGGTGTGGAAAGATGTGATGTACATGTGCTTAAATGGACATGAATTTACAGTTAGTGATATCAAATGCAATACAAAAATGGGAACACATAACATCTAATACATTAATAATAATACCAGTGATTAATAATAAATTGTCTTAAATGCATTATCCACATCAAAACCCGGAGTGGAAAGGAGATGTTCAACACAAGTAGCATAACCTCCCCTTGCAGCAATGAGTAACGGAGTATCACCAGGAGAAAGGATTAATGCAGTTCTACCATACTGGAGTGGATACAATACCTCAGTCAGCATGGCAGGTACAATGTAAACAATCATATCATCAACATGGCCCCTTCAAACATGAAGCCTCAGATTGAACTACACACAGACACATACATGTACGTACAGAAATATATATTTATTGTAATCTTTAACAAAGGGGAGGAGGACTTTAACATTACAGATGAACAATACCAAACTGACAGGACCCCCAGAGTAATTGATTGGACATTAACAATGGTGGATTGAACAGCACGCTCCCCCCCCCCCCCCCCCCCCCCCCCACATGCCACAGACAACATGTGATCTGTAAAAACACATTTGTTCTGTTGGGTTGTATGCTGCTACAGAAGGAGACAGATGTGTGACAGATGGCATCACCATGGAGCAATGTGACACCATTTTTAGACATGCACACTGCAGAGTGAAGAGTGAGCTTGGTGGTTAAGGACATTGGAGGCCTGTGTGGTGAAGTGTGCTGGCCAATCACATTGCATTTCATTTAGTTATTACTGACATTATCCACTCAGTTTAGTATCCACCATCTGATAATGATGTGTATCAAGGTGCAGAAGCTGCAATAGTGCTGCATGTTTACCAAAAAGTGTAGTGGCCTGCTATATGTCAAGCACAATTCCTATTATGCAAATCTTATTATAATATTCAGTGGACCAACTCACCCTATTCTTAATGCTCACATCAATACCAGGAGTGGAAAGGAGATGTTCCACACAAGTAGTATGACCTTCCCTTACAGCAAAGTGTAATGGAGTATCACCATCCTGGAGTGGGTACAATAGTTCAGCCAACATGGTGGGTACAATGTACACATGTACATGCAGTACATGGTCATCAACATGGCCTTTCATATACAACACCATGAGGATGTACACATTTACATGCATGATAAAAACATTGCTGATGGGGTTGAAGGGGAGGAGATACCAAGGGACACACTGGTCTTTGTGTGTAGGCTTAGAAGCAGCTGCTGTATGGTCTTGTTTTTTACTGTATCACCATCCATATACAGGATAGTGTTCAGCACCATACATATCATTATTACTTCATCATTAAATACACCAACTCACCCTATCCTTAATGTTCACATCAATACCAGGAGTGGAAAGGAGATGTTCCACAATAGTAGAAATATCTCCCTTTGCAGCAAGGTGTAATGGAGTATTACCATCCTGGAGTGGGTACAATAGTTCAGCCAACATGGTGGGTACAATGTACACATGCAAATGCAGTACATGTACATGTACATGGTCTGCTACAGTTCCTATAACAGTGTATATCTTATTTTAATATTCAGTGGACCAACTCACCTCATCTTTTATGTTCACATCAATACCAGGAGTGGAAAGGAGATGTTCCACACAAGTAGTATGACCTCCCTTTGCAGCAAGGTGTAATGGAGTATTATGATACTGGAGTGGGTACAATAGTTTAGTCAACATGGTGGGTACAATGTACACATGTAAATGTAGTACATGGTCTGCTACAGTTCCTATAACAGTGTATATCTTATTTTAATATTCAGTGGACCAACTCACCTCATCTTTTATGTTCACATCAATACCAGGAGTGGAAATGAGATGTTCCACACATGTAGTATGACCTCCATTTGCAGCAAGATGTAATGGAGTATCACCACCATACTGGAGTGGATACAACAGTTCAGTCAACATGTTGAGTACAATGTACACATGTACATGTAGTACATGATCATCAACATGGCCCCTTCAAATATGAAGCCACTCAGGTGTACACATGTACATGTTTGTGGTACATTGTAGGGTGTGTAACCTCCCCTGAATAATGAAAATCGATTTTTCCGAATACTTTTAAAACACTAATCGATTTTTCTGGATCTGAAAATCGATTTTTCCGAATACTTTAAAAAAGAAAATCGATTTTTCCGAATAGGTCTTGACAATTTGCCTGCCAAATACCTAGGTTATTCAGGTTTTCAGCTCACTGAGCCACCTAAATGTACACATCACACCAAAGACCCTCCTACAGCTAAACCATAACACCAGATGCCCTCATGAGGCACACAACCATAGCTACCCCCATCACACTGGTCAGACACCCTCCTACAACTACCCACATTACACCAGATCAGTACAGCATGCATCCACAGCTACCCACATCACACCAGATGCACAACCACAGCTACCTATATAGGCCTAAATCGCTTGGCCTAACCACATACCTAGATGGGCGTGTCCTGACCTAAGTTAGCGTGGCCACGCTGAGGTCTACCTTCAAATCGCACCCGATGCCAAAAGAGTAGAACCACAGATGTAGTTTACGCACCACCGGCCATGTAGCCTCCATTTCACCATCGCGAGTTTTTAAAATACTAGTAAGTAAGTAGGCCTAACTATAGTACGATCGCGGCAATATCAGCTCAGAGAGAGAGTGATGCAAGAAACCAGCTAGTTCGAAATGCACTAAGCGAACTAACTTTGATCTGTAGCTGGAGCTGTCCGTCGTCATGACTTGTGAAGAGGGAGATCTGATCTTTTGGCTAGTTCGAATTACTGCCCGAAATGCACTAAGCAAACTAACTTTGATCTGTAGCTGGAGCTGTCCGTCGTCATGACTCGTGAAGAGGGAGATCTGTTGGCTAGTTCGAGCACCTGATCTCGTCCCCACGTATATATAAATAGTAACAATAGTGACGTTATTTAATGTTACGTTTCAAATTAGATGTTATTATTATCGTACGTGTAATATCGTAAACGCGTATCCGGATATCGTCATAATAAGGTATTCGAATAATGGACGAATTGTCGATGCGGACGACGAATACCTAAGTACCTCCGAATGGAGATTCACAAACCGGTTATTTCGAATAGAACAAATCCAATAATCGATTTTTCCGAGTAATGCTAAATTACTATTCGAACGGATAGGTTTTTGCGAATATCCGAATAACCCGAATAACCTGATAACCGGTTACACACCCTAGTACATTGTATGTGTGAATTGAAAGGGAGAACCTGTAAGGTTCTGATGGAAACTATGCTCCCTAAAGAATGGTGATAAAAAGTTAAGGTCATTTGAAGACTCCATTTGTCAAGGACAGTGGTGACTTCTGCAATGCACAACACATAAAATAAAAAGCAGCTGGCCTGTGTGCACCAATGCCTAGACTGACGTGTGCCTACCACTCCGCCCCCACATGCTGCAGACATCATAATTTGTAGAACCCCTTCCGCGGCCAACCACCTGTCTAGATTTGGATGTCTTTGAAGATCCAGGTTGTTTGGGAATGCAGCTAAATGAGTGGGTTGTTTACTGCTATGGAGCAAATGAGCTGTCATCAATGCACCCATTAGGTGTGACATACAGAGTTGAGCATTTCCATCAAAACGTTTAACAGCACTCTCGCACAGATAGCTTGTGGAACATCAGCATTTCCTTTGAATATGAATAATAGAAGGTAGGAATGCTCTCCAGTTAAGCATGATAGTTGATAGACAGTCTTTGCATTGCATTCAGCAATGATCATGACTTTTCTGCTCTTTAGGTCAAAACACACAAATGTTTCATCAAGATCTCCAATGCTGGTGGATTCATCAATATGGTAGACATTCACTATTTGTAGTAGTAGTTGGTAATAGTGTGATAGGTGATAGGTTGTCTTCGCTACCTCTTAAACAATAGGGGTTCTAAGTGACAAATTGATTCCATGCTTCACAGACATTTGATTTTTAAAAATGAAAGCATGGAACCATTCATCGCTGGGGAGGCCCTGCTTACCTTTAAATGTTTCGCCCTTTGCTTCTGCAATTTCCTTGGCACAGTGCTTTATTTGGAAAGCATCAAGTGGGAGGCCATGATCCTTCAGCCATAAAGCTGCAGTAGCAGGTCCCAGCTCTTCTTCATCAGACAGTAATGTTGGTGGGCCAGCATGCCGGTCAATTGTCTCTGGCTTAGGTTTGTAATATCTCAGTGTTGCCTCTGGGATGCCTGTAGCCTTTGCAATAGGGTTTAAGCTCTCACCTGCTCTAACTCATTCCAACCCGTCATGGATTAATGTTGGATTGCCCTGAGAAGACATAAGCATGCTTCAATCTACAGCCCTGGAAGATTACATTCATACCTATTGCTTTATAATGAGGTGAGTTTATGCCAGGTCTTACATACTGGCATATAGCTACATGGCTATTTGCACATCTAAGCTGAAACGTACAAAATCACAATCCAAACTCTTGAGCATGTTCAAAAATGTACAACAAAGCTTCAAGGCAGTTGTAGTTTTTTGTAAAAATTTAAAGCAAACATCAAAATTGATCAATCAAATTAACCTGGAATTAGTGACAGTTCAGCTACTGCAAGCTCTAGAATGATCAGCATTGCAGGTTTTCAATATCAATAGAATAGCAGAGACTTTCAGAAGGTATTCCGACACTCAATATAAGGAAGAGATACATGTATGTGTACTTTCTGCAATACAACATGTAGGTAAGAAAATGTGACCATTTTGGTGAACATTTTTCTGAGTGGTGCAACATATCAACTTGTAACTTCAGAGCCGAAGGTTCTATACCGAGGCCAATTCTTATAAATCATTGGAAACAGATACAATATAACTACCTTTGTTTTGCCTTTAAACACAAATTCCAAGATGTATACATAAAATCAGAATAAATTCGTCATCATACCCGGGAGCACTCTAGTTCTGCATGTTTATCATTTGAACCCCAAAACGTGTAGTGGGCTACTACATGTATGTCAGCTACACTTCCTATAACAGTGCATATCTTATTATTAATATCCAACTCACATAATCCTTAATGTTCACATCAATACCAGGAGTGGAAATGAGATGTTTCACACAAGTACTATGACCTCCCTTTACAGCAAGATGTAATGGAGTATAACCAAACTGGAGTGGGTACAATAGTTCAGTCAACATGATTGGTGCAATGTACATGTCGTATATGGTCAGCTACAGTTCCTATAACAGTGCATCTCTTATTTTACTATTAATTGGACCAACTCACTAAAACTGTAATGTTCACATCAATACCAGGAGTGGAAAGGAGATGTTCCACACAAGTAGCATGACCTTCCATGGCAGCAAGGTGTAATGGAGTATCACAATGCTGGAGTGGGTACAATAGTTCAGTCAACATGGTGGGTACAATGTACACATGTACATGAAGTACATGGTCATCAACATGGCCTTTCATATACAACATCACAAGAGTGCAGGGCCGCTTGGATGGGGGGGGGGGGGGGGGGGCTGTTGACCCTGGGGCCCGTCATTAAACATGCTGCCCGGGCCGCCCGGCTGGTCACTTTCTTATTTGTGTGTGTTTGCTTTGATTACTGCACAGGCGCAATAAAATTGGATGCGCAATACAATGTACAAGCACAAGTCTGGGTGGCAGAAAAAGAAAAGGGCTGTAACAGATAGAGAACCGCAACCCTACCAAAAGACTATATATATATAATTATAATTATATACATATATATTTAGGCTTCGTTACGAACGCCTTCACTGACATAGCCTAAGGAACGACGATCGCGTGACCTACATAACACCGGAGTAAAATGATAGTTTGTCATTTTAATCAATGGAAATTAGTCTTAGGCTGATTGGCTACATGTGCATGAAAAAGTAATTTATACATGCAAAATCTTGATGAAAGGTGATGGTGAGGAAAAAGTGATTTCTCATGGAGTCATGGCCGGGAAATGTATTTCATTTCCATCGCTAATATATGTACATGTACATGTACATATTACAGATCTATGCTTTGCGCACCAGCAATCTGACGTTGCGCACAAGCAATCCCAGATTCTACCATAAATCATGGATCTAGGGTTTGCACAGGACAATCCCTGGATTGCGCAAATCCATGCTTTGTGCATCAGAAACATATGCATGTAAGTAAATCATGTTATACATCATCATACCGGCAAGTGGTTTCAATTTTCGCCACATGATATGAACCGGCTAACAATAAATGAATAGCTTATAACCCAATACACAAAAGTGATATATTTTCTCACTGTATGTTGTTTTATAACTACCACACCCATCCCAATGGGGACCATTAATGGGGCCCGGAAGGACTATATAGCACCGGGACCCGTATCAGCTCTCGACAGCCCTGCAAGAGTGTACACATTTACATGTATAGCACATGGTCATCAACATGGCCTTTCATATACAACATCAAGAGGGTGTACACATTAATTTACATGCATGATACAAACATTGCTGATGAGGTTGAAGGGGAGGAGATACCAAGATACCAAGGGACACACTTGTCTTTGTGTGTAGGCTTAGAAGCAGCTGCTCTATGGTCTTGTTTTTAACATCACCATCCATATACAGGATAGTGTTCAGCACAATACATAACATTATTACTTGATCATTAAACAGACAAACTCACCCCATCCGTAATGTTTACATCAATACCAGGAGTGGAAAGGAGATGTTCCACACAAGTAGTATGACCTCCCTTTGCAGCATGGTGTAATGGACTATCACCATACTAGGAGTGGGTACAATAGTTCAGTCCACATGGTGGGTACAAAGTATACATGTACATGTAGTACATGGTCATCAACATGGCCTTTCATATACTACATCACGAGAGTGTACACATTTAGATGCATGATACAAACACTGTTGATGGGGTTGAAGGGGAGGAGATACCAAGGGACACACTGGTTTTTGTGTATAGGCTTAGAAGCAGCTGTTCTATGGTCTTGTTTTTGGATAGCGTTCAGCACCATACATATCATTATTACTTGATCATTAAATAGACCAACTCACCTTATCCTTAATGTTCACATCAATACCAGGAGTGGAAAGGAGATGTTCCACACAAGTAGTATGACCTTTCCGTGCAGCAAGGTGTAATGGAGCATCATAATGCTGGAGTGGGTACAATAGTTCAGTCAACATGGTGGGTACAATGTAGACTTGTACATGGTCATCACCATGGTTACTTTAAACATGGTGTGCATATGTTACATGTATGCGGTATGAAAGGCTGTGCTCCCAACAGAATGGTGGTAAAGAGTTAAGGTCACTTGAAGAGTCCATCTGTCAAGGACATGCAGTGGTGACTTCTGCAATTCACAACACACAAAAGAAAAATCAGCTGGCCTGTGCCTGTGTGCACCAATGCCTAGGCTCACCACTCAGCCATTAAATGCCCCCCCCCCCCCCCCCCACATGCCACAGACAACATAATTTGGAAAAACAAATGTGAGTTATCATAGGAATTTGATTTTCACATCCAGCCACTGTTTCTACACAACATGATAAAGTACTTTTATTGAGTGCAATGATTGGGGAGAGATGAAGCATAAATGGTTTTAATCAACAACTACAAATCCAGTACAGAATGTAGTTTTGAGGGCTCAAATTTTTTATGGATACTTTGAATTATCTACACATGTGGCATATTCTTTAGCTGAGAGGAAATATGAATGTAGTGGGTACCAAGATGAAGATGGAGGCGTTGGTTAGAGGATGTGGTGGGAGCAAGCTAGGAGGTGAAGGTCTCCACATGGCAGCAGGCTAGGAGGTGAAGGTCTCCACATGGCAGCAGGATAGGAGGTGAAGGCCTCCACATGGAGCAGGCTAGGAGGTGAATGTCTTCATGCACATGGAGCAGGCTAGGAGGTGAAGGTCTCCACATGGAGCACATTATTGATTATTGGATTTGTATTATTGGATTTGTTCTATTCGAAATAACCGGTTTGTGAATCTCCATTCGGAGGTACTTAAGAGGTATTCGTCGTCCATCGCCCATTATTCAAACACCTTTTTATAACGATATCCGGATACGTGTTTACGATATTATACGTAGTTGTAATTTGAAACGTAACGTTAATGTCACTCCTCTTCATGACAGTTCCAACTACAAATCAAAGTTAGTTCGCTTAGTGCATTTCGCACGAGCTGGTTTCCTATATCAATCTCTCTGAGTTGATATTGCCGCAATCGCACTTAGGCCTACTTAGTTACTAGTATTCTAACTCGCAATGGTGAAATGGAGGTTGCATGGCCGGTGGTGCGTAATCTTTTTGCATTGGGTGCAATTATCATTTGTAGGTATAAGTTAGACCTCAGCGTGGCCACGCCAACTTAGGTCAGGACACGCCCAACTACATGTAGGCCAAGCAATTTGGGTAGCTGTGGTTGGGTGCTAGTGGTATCTGGTGTGATAGGGTAGCTGTGGTTCTGTGCTGAGTGCATGTGGTGTGATGGGGGTAGCTGTGGTTGTGTGTTGAGGGCACCTGGTGTGATGTGATGAGTATATCTGTGTGATGGGGGCAGCTATGGATGTATGCTGGTATGCTGAGGGTACTGATCAGGTGTGATGTGGGTAGTGATGGTAGCTGTGGTGTGCTGAGGGCATCTGGTGTGATGTGTACATTTAGGTGGCTGTGGTTGAGTACAGAGAGACAACCATTATTCAGTGAGCAGAAAACCTGAATAACCTAGATATTCGGCTGGCAAATTGTCAAAACCTACATGTATTCGGAAAAATCGATTTTCTTTTTTCAAGTATTCGGAAAAATCTATTTTCAGGTCCAGAAAAACCTGAAAAATCGATTAGTGTTTTAAAAGTATTTGGAAATAACGATTTTAATTATTCAGGGGAGAGTACACACGCAACTACTGGATCAGCTATGGACCTCTTTACCAAAGTGGTGAGCTTTGTCCTATTGACTTCACTGTATTATGGACAGCTGTGCAGACTATATTATTCATACTCCCCTCCTCCTAGCCTTGTTGGGGCCCAAGGTTAAAGGCTGGGCCCTAGTGCCCAGACTTAGCAAAATCATACTAGATCAAGGCAGTGAGGTAGATATGTAGAGTTCACTAAGAGCATATGAGAGTCTAGTCTGATCAATTAAACAAGCACTCAGCCAGAAATATTTTAATTGGTTAGCAATTGGGTTTCCCACCTCTGCAGTAGTGGTATGTAAGGTTTCTATAGCAACTTTAGTCTTATATGGACCAACAATACAAACTGTTAATGAACAACTACACGTTGTATAATTCACTGATATACAGCAACATGCAATGGGCTGGCAGGGACACACTGGTCTTTGTGTGTAGGCTTAGAAGCAGCTGCTCTATGGTATTGTTTTTACATCACCATCCATTACAGAATAGTTTTCAGCACCATACATATCATTATTACTTAATCATTAAAAAGACCAGGTCACCTTATTCTGAATGTTCACATCAATACCAAGAGTAGAAAGGAGATATTCCACACATGTAGTATGACCTCCCCTTGCAGCATGGTGTAATGGTGTATCACCACCCTGGGTACAATAGTTTAGTTAACATGGAGGGTACAATGTACATAATCGTCATGTACATGTACATCAATATGGCCCCCTCAAATATAAGCCTGTAATTGAAGTACACACATAATATATGATAATTTATTGTAATCATTAATCAAGGGAAGGGGGTAAAAGAGTTTAAAAGGATAGTTATTTTGGGACCAACATTTATGTCTTCATTGAAGGTGGCAAGGTGCAGGTAGCAAAATGTACAGCATTGAGTCTTGACATAGCCCTCAGGCATGGCCACGGACCAGTGTTATTTTTAACAGAATAGACCCCTTGCTGTGTCATCCCGGGAAGGATCAAAACATTAGCGGCCATATTGTTTTGGACCAAAACGTGTGCGTTATTTAAAAATTTGTGTATCTACAACGACGATGACGTAAATCTAACACTATAATTGTACGCCCGTAACAACCCACAACCATTTTACATGTGTATTCGGTTCTAAGTATATGATTCATGCTTAAACTTATGAATACAATTAATTACTAAGTTGTTATTATTACATAATTCGTACGTACACAAATTCTAAACAACGCACACATTTTGGGCCAAAACAATATGACCGCTAATGTTTTGATACTTCCCGGGATGACACAGCAAGGGGTCTATAGAATATTCTCTATGACAGTATGTACATGCATGTACATGTACAATCACTGCTTACCCCGCGATTTGAATTTACAGATACTCCACTTTCGATCAACCTCGCCACCTCGCCAATATCACCTCTCTCTGCCGCATCTCGAAGCTTCTGTTCTCCATCTGAAGTTTTGAAACCATACTAAGATCATATTATGTACGAGTCAGTAACGAGTATGTATATCCGAACACGACTAGGTGCTACAAAAACTGCTAGGCCTAGGTGCAAGGTGGGGTGGAGGAAGGCAGTACAAGTCCAAGTTCAATACCGGTACCCCACACGATGATACATCAAAATAGGCCCACGTACATCATACGCGCACGTAGAATATCGTACCGAATCCTAAAGTCTTCATAAGCTTAGCGAACATCGTCTTTCCTTAGGGTGTGTAGAGGCGTTACATTGTACATTACGTCATTGTTTACATTTTCGGCCATTTGACATGCCACACCCAAAATTTTGCGTGGGTGGTAGGGCAAGGTACGGTAGCATGGCGATACAGATTAGTGTGTAATGAGTATCTTTCTAATCTTTCATGGGAGCTACACAGAAAAGCTGAATAGCGGTGGAGTAACTCTTCCCGACCCTTATGGTATTGATCATGGGCTTTGGACGGAATATGTAATCAAAGCCTATGCCATAGGGGGGCGAAAGTATCATTCGGGTGATTCAGCCCTCCCAAATTTTTGGCAGTACTGCTATTTTATTGTATAAAATTTTGTGAGCATAATGTATGACTCCCGCGAGTTATAGTATATAGATGCGCGTGCGTTATAAGTAACGCACTTCAATATAGCCCACCTTTTGTGTGTGAGGTGGGGGGGGGGGGGGGGGGGGGGGGGGGGGGGGAATGCATTGTACATGTACACTGTACTATCGGATGTACATGCACAATGTAGTATCAGATGTAAGTGACGTACCTATAACTGATATAAGCGATTGTACATGTATATTATTATTATTTTAACATTTTTGTTCAGTTATCCATTGTTTTAACGACCGCGTATTCAGTATTGAACCTGTGCGCGCCTACGGTAGTGTCGTCTTTGGCTAGTTACGTATCGATCGACTAGACTCTTGCCACAAGTACAGGTCCAACAAAGGTAAGGGCCCTACTGTAGAGATCAAGTTAAATACGAATAATAATAGGACTTATTCAATAAATTTGTATAACGTATTCGTTTTATTAATAACGTATCAGTTTGTGCGCAGTATACTAGTACGTAATTTGTATTATTATTTTAATGCAGAAAAGTGTTGGACAGTATGTGCCCCACTGGTTAATTGTTGAGGTATTTGGTGGTTGGGGCACAACAAGCTTTCCAATGGTTTGCCAAGCAGCTTGTCAGAATGCTGGCCCCGTGCTGGCAAGAAGCACATCATGTGAAGTAGACATTTGTAAAGTGCACACCTGGTTCAGTATTTAGTTTCCTGTAATGTGTAATGCGTTGTAATAATACATGTGGCAAGTAGTAATGCACAAAGTATAAGTGTACTTTACAGGATATGGGATATGGTGAGGTCATGAATGTTGTGAATCCATGGTAACAAGACTGCTGAGTTATTGGGCCAGATGTGGAGAAAGATGTGATGTACATGTGCTTAAAGTGGACAAGAATTTAGTTAGTGATATCAAATGTAATAAATTGATCACTGCAAAAATGGGAACCCATAACAATTTGATAAAGTAATTAGTAATAAATTGTCTGAAATGCAGTATCCACATCGATACCAGGAGTGGAAAGGAGATGTTCCACACAAGTAGTACAACCTCCCCTTGCAGCATAGCGTAATGGGGTAAAAGCATTCTGGAGTGGGTACAATAGTTCATTCAGTCAACATGGTAGGTACAATGTAGATGTAGTACACGGTCAGCTACAGTTCCTATAACAGTGTATCTCTTATTAATATATTCAGTGGACCAACTCACCTTATCCTTAATGTTCACATCAATACCAGGAGTGGAAAGGAGATGTTCCACACAAGTAGTATGACCGCACCATGCAGCAAGATGTAATGGAGTATCATTGCACTGGAGTGGGTACAGTAAACATGGTACACATGTACATGTATGGCGGACTGACTAATTATCACCTACTTTGTGTATAATTATGTACGTATGGGGGGATTTCCCCGTATGGCGAGGTACCTGGTGGTGCTATATAGTGGTGCTATAGGGTGGTGCTATAGGGTGGTGCTATAGGGTGGTGCTATAGGGCGGTGCTAAAGGATGGCACTTGTGTGCAGTACAATTCCTTTGTGTATCGTGTTCAAACTACACATAGGATGTTATACAGTGTATAGGGAGGGAGACATGATATGAAAGTGCCGTGTCCCCTCTGTGTACGTGGTCTTGCTTAGTATATGTACCACTGCAGGCATCCTTTACAACATGTAGTCATCAAAATGGCCTCTCACATATACAACAACATCTACATAACATTATTACTTGATCATTAAATAGACCAACTCACCTTATCTTTAATGTTCACATCAATACCAGGAATGGAAAGGAGTTGTTCCACACAAGTAGTATGACCTCCCTTTGCAGCAAGGTGTAATGGAGTATAACCATACTGGAGTGGGTACAATAGTTCAGTCAACATGGTGGGTACAATGTACACATGTAAATGCAGTACATGTTTATCAACATGGCCCCTTCATATAAGAAGCCACTAAGGTGTACACATGTACATGCATGTGGTATGTGTGAATTGAAAGGGAGAAACTATAAGGTTCTGATGGAAACTATGCTCTCTACAGAATGGTGATAAAGAGTTAAGGTCACTTGAAGAGTCTATCTGTCAGACACAGTGGTGACTTCTGCAATGTCCAAGTAGTAAATGGTACAATGGTTACATGCAAGATACAAACATTGCTGATGGGGTTGAAGGGGAGGAAATACCAAGGGACACACTGGTCTTTGTGTGTAGGCTTACATAGAATTAGAAGCAGCTGCTCTATGGTCTTGTTTTTTACATCACCATCCATATACAGGATAGTGTTCAGCACCATACATGTGTACATATCATTATTACTTGATCATTAAATAGATCAGCTCACCCTATCGTTAATGTTCACGTCGGAGTGGGTACAATATTTAAGTCAACATGGTACACATGTGCATGAAGTACATGGTCTGCTACACTTCATTAAACAGTGCATATCTTATTCAGTGGACCAACTCACCCAATTCTTAATGTTCACATCAATACCAGGAGTGGAAAGGAAGTGTTCCACAATAGTAGAATGACCTCCATTCGCAGCAAGGTGTATTGGAGTATCACCATTCTGGAGTGGGTCAAAATGGTGGGTACAACTGATGTACACATGTACATGCAGTACATAGTCAGGTACAGTTCCTATAACAGTGCATCTTTCATTTTAATATTCAGTGAAGCAAATCACCTTATCCTTAATGTTCACATCAATACCAGGAGTGGAAAGGAGATGTTCCACACAAGTAGTATGACCTCCCATTGCAGCAAGGTGTAATGGACTTTCACCATTCTGGAGTGGGTACATGTTTGTATTTCATTAAAAACGGTGCACGTGTAGATGGTCATCAACATGCCCCTTCAAAAATGAAGCCTCCTATCCAAGTACTCACATTCATAATATATTGTATGTGTAATAAAGGGGAGGAGGAAGAGAAGGTTAACATGTACATCACAGCTGCTAGGATAGTTTTTGATGAGTGATAAGCTTTGTCCTACTGGCTTCAATGTATTATGGACAGTTGTACAGACTATGTTATTCATACTCCCCTCTTCCTAGCATAGCTGGGGCCAAGGTTAAAGGCTGGGCCCTAGTGCCCAGACTTCACAATTTGCACACAATATCATACCAGATGCCAGCAAGGCTGTGAGGTAGACATGTAGAGTTTACAAAGAGAAATCAGGGATTTACTGCCAAGTTTGAAACAGGTGGTGGGCAAAAATAAACTAAGTTTTACTTCTGACTATTGTTAAATGGCATGCCAAATAGTAATCATAAATTAGGGGCAAACCAGTGGGTAGGTAGGAGGTGAGAGTGATCTTGTACCTTGGAGTCTAGTCATATCTTTTCAATAAGCACACTTGAATTTTAATTGGCCAAGTATTGGCTTTCCCATCCCATGCAAAGTTGTATGTAAGGCTTCTAGATGTATAAAAACTAACGTGGACCTACAATTCAAACTCTTACCAGTAAAATTGAACAACTACAGAGCAACATTCCAACTCACCTTATTAATATTAACATTAATACCAGGAGTGGAAAGGAAATGTTCCACAGAAGTAGTATGACCTCCCTTTGCAGCATAGTGTAATGGAGTATCACCATGCTGGAGTGGGTACAATAGTTCAGCCAACATGGTGGGTACAATTTACACATGCATGTCAACATGGCCCCCTCAAACATAAACCTTCAACACGTAAAAATATGTGTGATAAGCAATCGATGTATGATACTTGTTGGAATGGGAAGAAGGAAGAATATTTTATTAAGGGTAGTCATGCCGCTACTCGCATTTTTGCATGTGTACAAGTATATGCATGTATACAATCAAATATAAAGATTCAACACGGTGGGTACAATTTGTACACATGTACATCTATTACATGGTCTGCTACACTTCATATCACAGTTTCTTATTTCTTTATATTCAGTGGACCAACTCACATTATCCTTAATGTTCACATCAATACCAGGAGTGGAAAGGAGATGTTCCATACAAGTAGTATGACCTTCCATGGCAGCAATGTGTAATGGACAAGCACCATACTAGAGTGGGTACAATAGTTTAGTCAACATGGTGGGCACAATGTACACATGTACATGTAGTACATGGTCATTAACATGGCCTTTCATACACAACATCACGAGGGTGTACACATTTACATGCATGATACAAACATTGCTGATGGGGTTGAAGGGGAGGAGTTACCAAAAGACACACTGGTCTTTGTGTGTAGGCCGCTTGATAGACCAACTCACCTTACCCAGAATGTTCACATCAATACCAGGAGTGGAAAGGAGATGTTCCACACAAGTAGTATGACCTCCCTTTGCAGCATAGTGTAATGGAGTATCACCATACTGGAGTGGGTACAATAGTTTAGACAACATGGTGGGTACAATGTACATATGTCCAAGTACTACATGTACCGCTACATTTCCTATAACAGTGCATATCATATTTAAAAATTTACTGGACCCAACTCACCCAATTCATAATGTTCACATCCATACCATGAGCGGAAATGAGACATTCCACACAAGTAGTATAACCTTTCCTTGCAGCATGGTGTAATGGAGTATTGCCATCCTGGAATGGGTACAATAGTTCAGTCAACAAGGTGGGTACAATGTACACATGTACAGATGTAGTACATGGTCATCAACATGGCCTTTCATATACAACATCACGAGGATGTACACATTTACATGCATGATACAAACATTGCTGATGGGGTTGAAGGGGAGGAGATACCAAGGGACACACTGGTCTTTGTGTGTAGGCTTAGTCCATTTACAGGATAGTGGTCAGCACCATACATATCATTATTACTTGATCATTAAATTGCTATGTCAAATACACTTCCTATAACAGTGTATATCTTATTTTAATATTCAGTGAACCAACTCACATCATTCTTAATGTTCACATCAATACCAGGAGTGGAAAGGAGATGTTCCACACAAGTAGTATGAACTCCCATGGATGCAAGGTGTAATGGAGTTTCACCATACTGGAGTGGGTACAATAGTTCAGTCAACATGGTGGGTACAATGTACACATGTACATGGTTATCAACATAGCCTCTTGAAATATGAAACCTCTAATTCAAGTGCACACATGCATACATGTATATGTAAAAGGTGAGGAAGGTTAACATCTACATCTCAGTGTTACGATAGTTTTTGATGAGTGGTTAGCTTTGTCCTATTCAGACTATGTTATTCATACTCCCCTCCTCCATTATTACTTGATCGTTACATAGACCAACTCACCTTGTCCTTAATGTTCACATCAATACCAGGAGTGGAAAGGAGATGTTCCGCACAAGTAGTATGACCTCCCTTTGCAGCAAGGTGTAATGGAGTGTTACCATCCTGGAGTGGGTATAATAGTTCAGCCAAAATGGTGCGTACAAAGTACACATGTACATGCATGCAGTACATGGTCATCAACATGGCCTTACATATACAACATCAAAAGAGTGTACACATTTACATCATGATGTATGATGCAAACATGGGGTTGAAGGGGAGGAGATACCAAGGGACACACTGGTCTTTGTGTGTAGGCTTAGAAGCAGCTGCTCTATGGTCTTGTTTTTTACATCACCATCCATATACAGGATAGTGTTCAGCACCATACATATCATTATTACTTGACCATTAAATAGACCAGCTCACCTTATCCTTAATGTTCACATAAATACCAGGAGTGGAAAGCAGACGTTCCACACATGTAGTATGGCCTCCCCTAGCAGCATAGTGTAATGGAGTATCACCGCCCTGGGTATAATAGTTTAGTCAACATGGTGGGTACAATGTACACAATCGTCCTGTACATGTACATCATTATGGCCCCTCAAACATAAGTCTGTAATTGAAGTACACACATAAAGATTATTGTAACCTTATCATTAATCAAGAGAAGGAGGAAAAGGAGTTTGAGGGTAATTTTTAGGGAACCAGCATAATATGTCTTCATTCAAGGTGCAGGTAGCAAAATGTACAGTCTTGACATAGCCCTCAGGCATGGCCACTCCCCTCCTCGGACCAGTGTTATTTTTAACAGAATAGAATGTTCTCTATGACAGTATGCACATGTACATGTACAATCACTGCTTACCACGCAGTTTGAATTTACAGATACTCCACTTTCGATCAACCTCGCCATCTCGCCAATATCACCTCTCTTTGCCGCATCTCGAAGCTTCTGTTCCGAGTGTTCTCCATCTGAAGTTTTTAAACCATACTAGGGATTATATTCACTCTACGTGCGAGTCAGTAACTAGTGTGCATGTATACGTGAACACGACTTGCTACGAAAACTGCTAGGCCTGGGGGTAGTTGCCGACCTTCACGAAGCTTAAGGTCGGGCTACGCCCAGCTAGGGTGGGGGAAAGCAGATTTAGGCGTACTACTCCAAGTTCAATACCCCACACGATGATAACCAAAATAGGCCTACTCAAATATCGTACCGAATCCTAATGTCTTCTTTATCTTAGCGAACATCGTCTTTCCATGGGGTGTGTACAGGGGATTGCACGCGTTACATCATTGTTTACAGTTTGCTTCCGGTCGGCCATTTGAGTGGCAAGGCTATTCATAGTCTCGGCCCCAGACCCGTTCGCGATTACCACTCTACCAACTAACGCCGACCAGAACTGAATGAACTGAAGTCGTGCGCTGTATGGAAAGTACACCCAACCCAGTTCAGAACACTTAGTGCTGCAGCAGTGGCTGTCACTCCCGCAGTCCCGCTTCCAGACTGGTGTAGGAATGGTTCAAAAAGTGGAGGGGCTGAAATTAATCATTCATAAGTGGGCGTGGTAAAACGAAGCTGTCAGTTGCGCGGTGGCCAGCCCACCTGAGGCATATAAAGCACGGGTGCACGAATAATTCCACGCATGCGCGTCATGCATGGAGGCATGTATGTATAATTACGTCATGGCTCGCGAGACTTTTGGTCTTATAAGACAGAACTTTCCAAACAGTGTAAGATGTGGAAAATTCTGATTTGCTCGTGCTATCCATGCAGTGGAGAATCGGATTGAGGATTCGATGATGCATATAGAGCAGTGACATTGTTCGTTCGCATTTTTGTTGACGAAGTAAACTAAACGGATCGACCAGCGGATAGTGCGTGTGTTTGCCGGTGACTATGCATGGAAGGAGGCGCTATAATATTATAATATTTAGCCCCCCCCCCCCCCCCCCCCCCCCCCCCCCCATGACATAGCCATGGCCGCGCCAATGGTAACCAAATTAAACCGTATTCCGCCGATGCTTTAACTTTACACAATTCCATTGTAGTTAAAAGATTTTCGCAACTAATAGTATGGCATAGTATGAGAATGATATACGAGAGATAATTGTACTTGTGTGCATATACACAGCACGATTGGGGTTGCCAAAAACATTTCTTCGACGCACGATTTCATAACAGTATAGGTGTTTGCATGAATTTTCGATTTCCTGCTGCCAGTATCCTTGGTGCAGCATTGCCGTATATAGAGCCTTTTACGTGTCTTTGCTGCACATTTGCTGCCTGCGGCAATGTCTAGTAGTAGTAGCCCTAAAGAACCTTGCTGTGCAATTTATGACATCAATCATATATTATCTCTGCATATACCGACGCCTACATATTTAGTAAGGAACCGGCTAAATGCCAATTTCGGACAGATATAGGTAATCAACTCCTTTCTGCTCGCCGTGATCTTGCATCCGTTAACAGATCGATTAATATCAAATATGGGCCCAAAATGTGAGGGTACTTAGTCCCCCCAATATCAAAAGTGGTAGTGGGGGGGGGGGGGGGGGGGGGGGCTATAGCTCCCCTACCCTACCCCCCCCCCCCCCCCCCCCCCGCTTCCTACGCCTATGTAAGGTTTGTGGGTTCAGCGGTGTCACATCCAAGGCTGCTGTCCTGCCCATGACCCAGTTGGGACTGAGGAACAATTTGGCAGTATAGGTTGAATTGGTTATCATCTAGCTTCTCTGAACGAGCCCTCTGATAGACAGAAGAGGATAAAAGATTTTCAGCCCTAATTGAGCAATGCATCAGTATCTTCAAAGATGGTTGGTACAGAAGCTTACTCCACCAGCAAAACGAGCAGCACAGCAAATCCAGCTATAGCGCAGCGATAACTTGCCTCCCAGTTCGTCAGGAACCGATCGATGACATCATAGATAACAATCTATGATGACATCATGCGTCATTCTGTCAGGGGCGTAGCCAGGGTGTAGAGCGCCCGGGGGCAAAAATGCACTAATGACCCCCCCCCCCCCCCCCCCCCCCCCCCCCCCAAGTTCCCCTCGCGTTTGGCCAAATGCGAATGCTTTTTCTTGCGTTTGACCATAGATATGTGTGTTAAATCCGACGTAGGCGGATCCAGGTCACGGTGCAGCGTCATGAGAAAGTATTTTGGTATATAGAATTAGAAGGCATAGTGGTGTAAAATGCGAGGAAAAAAAGGATTATGGAAAAATGAAATAGTCCTATATTTATCACTGAACAATGCCACATCATCCTACAATGTGCTTGCTAAATATAGGACTATTTCATTTTTCCTTTTTTTCCTCGCATTTTACACCACTATTGCCTTCAAATTCTATATAACAAAATGTTTCTCATGTCAGTAGAGGAATAATTATTATACTCAGCTTGCACCATGACCTGAACTGCCTGTCAAATGGTGGTTGGGAGTCAATCCCATGCAAAAAGGGGAGGTGTCAATGTAAGTAATCACAGTGTGGTATACAATGAGGTATACAATGAGGTATGCAACACCTTTCAGCGAGCTGTTTTGTCTGCACACCTAGAAGTTGGCTGTGGATGGGGACAATTTGATTCCAGAACACGTCCAGCAGACATCCTATTATATTATGTGTGATGAGTGCTGGCCTAACGTAATAAGCTTAACTTGCCATGCAAGTGCAAGTGTGCGGACTGCAGTGTTAACCTTGGCTTATAACTTTTGGTCCCCTTGTCCCCAGCCCCATCGCAAACACAGTCCTCACGAAGCCAGATTCAAACTGAGTAGTCGAGTCGTATTTACTAGTACGCTTCAACTGAGTTTCATCCATGCACGATATTAAAGTTAGTAATATATAAAACAGCTGCTCATGAGCAGTGTAAGTTCATAATTCATAGCTACCCTAATATTGTACTTCACGAAAGGGTAATGTCATCGCGAAGTTAAGATTGTATGATTCGTAGCTATCGATATTGAAAATTTAATAATAGCAGACGGGCTGTTCAATGTTCCAGTTTCTGTTTGGCACAGTGCACGGTGGTTGGGGTCTTCATATAGCAACCACAGCAAGGGCAGGTATCCATAGACCAAAGCAAGTACCGCTTCTTTGATGAAGCTAGCTAGTACAAGGCTGCTGAGTGGATGGGCCGGAGGTGTTGAAAGAAAGATGTGATATACATGTTCTTAAAGTGGACATGAATTTAAAGCCCGTTAGTTATATCAAATGTAATAAATTGATCACTGCAAAAATGGGAACAATAACACCGACAATAATAAATTGTTGTATGAAATCTGACCTATAGCTACTTGATCATTTAGAGATTGATCATCCAGGTT
This sequence comes from Spongilla lacustris, assembly GCA_949361645.1. Classification (NCBI taxonomy): domain Eukaryota; kingdom Metazoa; phylum Porifera; class Demospongiae; order Spongillida; family Spongillidae; genus Spongilla; species Spongilla lacustris. The sequence continues at coordinate 19,427,346 of OX442416.1, read as the reverse complement.
TATACAAATTCAGTATTACCTTCAAATCCTATTTACCTCCAACTCTCTCATAGAGAATGTTTATATCTTCTTGTCTAGTTCCTGACCATTCTAGCATGGGTCATGAATGTTGTGAAATTATGATTCTCATGCACAGCCAACATTACACCAAGGGAGGTGAATGTGTCTTTTGTTCAGTGAAGGACAAGACTGCTGAGTTGTTATAGGCCAGAGGTGTGGAAAGATGTGATGTATATGTGCTTAAAGTGGACATGAATTTTATCAAATGTAGTAAATTAATCACTGCAAAAATGGGAACACATAACGACTTAGCCTGAGTTTTGGAGGTTTAGGATTTCGGTCTCTTTCTCACCATGGCTGTGCTGCTTTCATCTCTTCTTTATCTTGCTCAGGTATCGGTAGGGCTAGCAACAGGCATTTAGTGAGTGCTATTTCAAGGTTCAACACTCTTGTATCCACTAGTGATGTCATCACTTTAGAAGCTACTTTATCCTCTCCTCCTTCCCAGCATGCCTTGTCCAGGAAATTAGACAGTCATCTTCTTCACTCAATTATGATGACCTCTTCTCCTGCTAACAAGGCACGTTTTCTTTCTTCTTCTGCTGCTCATGCTAGCTCTTGGTTGTCAGTTGTTCCTTCTGTGGGTCTTGGATTGCATCTTGTCTCTTCTGAATTCCATGCAGCAGTGAAATGCATATGGTGGCTTGGCATGAACTCTACTGCTAGAGCCTCTTGCCCTTTCTGTCCAGACACTGCTTTGGACCCACTTGGCCATCATGCGGTTTCGTGCAGACATGGGGGTGATGTGGTCATTAGACACAACCGCCTGCAAAACATCATTGCTGACTTTTGCCGTCGTGCCCACTTATCTGTACAAATTGAGGTTGGTAGAGGGCTCTTGGGAACACACAATTACACACGACCTGCTGATGTGCTGGTTGATGGATGGAATAGGGCTAAGCCAGCTGCCTTTGACGTCACTGTTACCTCTCCTCTTACCCCAGTCACCCTGAATGAGGCGAGCATCAATGAAGGAACCACAGCCTTGGCTGCTGAGACAAGGAAGCATGCAGCTAATGATACTAGGTGCCAAGCACTCGGATGGTCGTGCATTCCTCTTGCAGTGGAAATATTTGGCAATTGGGGAAGAGAGGCACAAGGCGTTTTTTCTCGCTTGGTCACTTTGCTGGCCCTGCATCAGGGTCGACCGAAGTCTACTGTTGTCAGAGAGATTTATGGTCACCTCAGCATCTCTCTGGTAAGGTCAGTGGCTAGGTCCATTATGGGGCGAGAGATAGTTAATTGACACTTTTGTAGGTAGGCTAGGTCTTTGTGATCAAGGTTGTACTTATTCTCATGTATAACATTCCTTTAATAAAAAGAATAAAATTTAACATTGATAATACCAGTAATAAATAATAAAATTTTCTTAAATGCGCGACATCAATACCAGGAGTGGAAAGGAAATGTTCCATACAAGTAGCAAGCCTTGCAGCAAGGTGTAATGGAGTGCTACCACCATCCACTAGTGGAGCAAAGTGTAATGCAGTATTAACCTCCTGGAATGATTTTAATAGTTCAGGCAACATGGTGGATACAGTGTACACATGTACATTTAGTACATGGCCATCAACATGGCCCCTTCAAACATGAAGCCACACAGACATACAACAAATAAGTACATGTAAGATGGGAGCATTGTCCAGCCCAGGATTAAGATGGCATTTGCCCTAGCCTGTTAAAACTTTATCTAAGTTGTCAGTTAAGGGGGCCATCAATGTCAGTATTGCCTTCAAATCCTATATATTCATTTATTTACTAGTTACCGACCATATGCATTCTACTGTGGGTCATGAATGAAATTCATGGTCTAACATCACACTAATTGATATGAGGGCTGGAAGGTGTAGATGTCCTTTGTTGAAGGACAAGACTGCTGAGTTGTTGTTGGGCCGGAGGTGTGGAAAGATGTGATGTACATGTGCTTAAAGTGGACATGAATTTACAGTTAGTGATATCAAATGTAATAAATTGATCACTGCAAAAATGGGAACACATAACATCTAATACATTAATAATAACAGTAATTAATAATAAATTGTCTTAAATGCATTATCCACATCAAAACCCGGAGTGGAAAGGAGATGTTCAACACAAGTAGCATAACCTCCCCTTGCAGCAATGAGTAACGGACTATCACCAGGAGAAATGTCTAATGCAGTTTCATCATCCTGAAGTGGGTACAACATTTCACATTGCATTCAGTTTTTAACATTATTATCCACTCAGTTTAGTAACCACCATCTGATAATGACTGAACAATATGTGTACCAAGGTGCAGAAGCTGCAATAGTGCTGCATGTTTATCATTTGAACCAAAAAAGTGTAGTGGCTTGCTACGTCAGCTACAGTTCCTATAACAGTGCATATCTTATTTAATATTCAGTGGACCAACTCACCCTATTCTTAATGTTCACATTGATACCACAAGTGGACAGGAGACATTCCACACAATTAGTATGATCTTCCCTTGCAGCACAGTGTAATGGAGTATTACCATACTGGAGTGGGTACAATAGTTCAGTCAATATGGTGGGTGCAATGAACACATGTACGTGTAGTACACGGTCTGCTATAGTTCCTATTATAGCAATGCATATCTTAATATTCAGTGAAGCAACTCACCATATCCTTAATGTTCACATCAATACCAGGAGTGGAAAGGAGATGTACCACACAAGTAGTATGACCTCCACTTGTAGCAAGGTGTAATGGAGTATCACCATCCTGTAATGGGTACAAAAGTTCAGCCAACATGGTGGCTACAATGTACACATGTACATGTAGCATATGGTCATCAACATGGCCTTTCATATACAACATCAAGAGGGTGTACACATTTACATGCATGATACAAACATAGCTGATGGGGTTAAAGGGAGGAGATACCAAGAGACACACTGGTCTTTGTGTGTAGGCTTAGAAGCAGCTGCTCTATGGTCTTGTTTTTTACATCACCATCCATATACAGGATAGTGCTCAGCACCATACATATCATTATTACTTGATCATTAAATAGACCAGCTCACCTTATTCTCAATATTCACATCAATACCAGGAGTGGAAATGAGATTTTGTACAACAGCAGAATAACCTCCCTTTGCAGCATAGTGTAATGGAGCACAACTAAGCTGGAGTGAGGATAGCCAACATGGTGGGTACAATGAACACATGTACACGTAGTACATGATATGCTACAGTTCCTATAACAGTGCATATCTTATTTTAATATTCAGTGGAGCAACTCACCATATCGATAATGTTCACATCAATACCAGGAGTGGAAAGGAGATGTTCCACACAAGTAGTATGACCTTCAATTGTAGCAAGGTGTAATGGAGTAAAAGCATACTGGAGTGGGTACAATAGTTCAGTCAACATGGTGGGTACAATATACATGTAGTACATGGTCATCAACATGGCCTTTCACATACACAATCACGAGAGTGTACACATTCACATGCATGATACAAACATTGCTGAAGGGGAGGAGACACCAAGGGACACACTGGTCATTGTGTGTAGGCTTAGAAGCAGCTGCTCTATGGTCTTGTTTTTTACATCACCATCCATATACAGGATAGTGTTCAGCACCATATATATCATTATTACTTGATCATTAAATAGACCAGCTCACCTTATTCTTAATGTTCACATCAATACCAGGAGTGGAAAGGAGATGTTCCACAATAGTAGAATGACCTCCCTTTGCAGCAAGATGCAATGGAGTATCACCATCATACTGGAATGGGTACAATTATTCTGTCAACATGGTGGGTACAATGTACACATGTACATGTAGTATATGGTCTGCTACAGTTCCTTAACCAGTGAATATCTTATTTTAATATTCAGTGGACCAACTCACCCAATCCTTAATATTCACCTCAATACCAGGAGTGGAAAGGAGTTGTTTCACACAAGTAGTATAGCCTCCCTCTGCAGCAGAATGTAGTGGAGTATGACCTAACTGGATGGGTACAGCAACTAATTCAAGTACACACTTACATATATGTGTAATTATTAAAAAGAGGAGCACGAAGACATTCACATCACTGCTGCTTGGATTTAATCAAATCCAAAATCTTACCTGTCAAACTGAACAACTACTTCAGTAAAGCTACTCACCTTACCCTTATGGTTCACCTCAATACCAGGAATGGAAAGGAGATGTTCCACAATAGTAAAATGACCTCCCCTTGCAGCAAAATGTAATGCAGTATTACCATCCTGGAGAGGATACAATAGTAACAGTGCATATCGTATTTTAATAGTCGGTGGTCCAACTCACCCTATCCTTAATGTTCACATCAATACCAGGAGTGGAAAGGAGATGTTCCACACATGTAGTATGACCTCCCATGGCAGCAAAGTGTAATGGAGTACCACCACCCTGGAGTGGGTACAATATATTGCTAAGTGCAAGTACATGTACATGTCATGCAACTATTTGCCATTTTGCATATGTATGTATATGTATGTATGCAATCAAATCCAATCAATCAATCAATAGTTCAGTCCACATTGTGGGTACAATGAACACATGTACATGTAGTACATGGTCATCAACATGGCCTTTCAAATACGACATCACGAGGGTGTACACATTTACATGCATGATGCAAACATTGCTGCATGATGGAGTTGAAGACAAAGGGATACTGGTGTGTAGGCTTAGAAGCAGCTGCTCTATGGTCTTGTTTTTTACATCACTATCCATATACAGGATAGTGTTCAGCACCATACATATCATTATTACTTGATCATTAAATAGGACCAACTCACCTCATCCTGAATGTTCAAAACAATACCAGGATTGGAAAGGAGATGTTTCACATAAGTAGTATGACCTCCCCTTGCCGCAAGGTGTAATGGAGTACAACAATACTGGAGTGGGTAGAATAGTTCGGTCAACATGGTGGACACATGTACATGTAGCCGGTGCATGGTCATCAATATGGCCCCTTCAATTAAGAAGCCACTAATTGAAGTACACATATACCAGGGAATAATTTACTTTTTTTTTAAATTGCATAGCAATTTTGCTCCGCAAAATCGAAATTGATTAGCAACTTGGTTCAGTTGCATCGCAATTTGTTCCCGCCGATATGTGTGATGATTCTTCATTTAAACAGGACACGCCCCACCCGTATTGGCACCGTCGCGTACGCGTTCTGGCATATTCATGTGTAGTACGTACCACGTACATGTGCGCGTAAATATACATTTTGATTAGTAATGATTTGGTAACTTGATAATTAATTTTGCAATACATCGCCTAATATAAAATTCGACACTCCCTTCCCGAAGCCGGCTGTGTACGCTGCGCGCTCATGTCATTCGTACTCGTACGCAATCGTTAATCGTCACATTAATTGTGGCGATCGATGTCACGGGAGTGTGGCTGATGTAATGTGGCGCCAGCTTTCTGATAGGAATTCTTTTGTACGATAAATGCACTCTCTTCGCGTAGCATTTACACTGAGCAACGTGCCTGCAAACACGGATAGATTGCATCGCAGTTTTCTGCGACTATGTTTTAAAGTTGTTTCGCACCTTATAAAAACTGTATCGCAAAATGCGATGCGAATCCGGTTAAATTATTCCCTGACATATACATATACATATATGTAAAAAGATATAATCATTAATAAATTGGAGATCAACATGTACATCACAGCTGGTAGGATAGTTTTTGATGAGTGGTGAGCTTTGTCCTATTGGCTTCAATGTATTATGGACAGCTGTGCAGACTATGTTATTCATACTCCCCTCCTCCTAGCTTAGCCGGGGCCCAAGGTTAAAAGCAGGGCCCTAGTGCCCAGACTTCACAATTTGCACACAATATCATACCAGATGCCAGCAAGGCTGTGAGGTAGACATGTAGAGTTTACCAAGAGAAATCAGAGATTTACTGCCATGTTTGAATCAGGAGGTGGGCAAAAATAAAAGTCTTCCCTGCATACCGGCTGTTAAATGGCATGCCTATCCCAATCATGCCAGGTATAAACAAACCAAACTCTTACCAGTCAAATTGAACTGCATTCTCATGCGATGTACAACAATATTCAATGGAACATATCACCAATGCCTCAATTTTGACATCAATACCAGTACATGTACATGTAGTAACAGTTGCATATCTTATTTAATATTCAGTTGACCAACTCACCCCATCCTTAATGTTCACATCAATACCAGGAGTGGAAAGGAGATATTCCACACATGAAGTATGATCCCCCCTTGTAGCAAGGTGTAACGGAGTATTACCATCCTGGAGTGGGTACAATGTGCACATGTACATGTAGTCCATGGTCTGATACAGTTACTATAGCAGTGCATATTTTATTTTCAAATTCAGTGCACCAATTCACCCTATTCCGAATGTTCACATCAATACCAGGAGTGGACAGAATATGTTCCACAAAAGTAGTATGACCTCCCGTGGTAGCATGGTGTAATGGAGTATTACCATTCTGGAGTGGGTACAATGTACACATGTACATGTAGTACATGGTCTGCTACAGTTCCTATAACAGTGCATATCTTATTTTAATATTCAGTGGACCAACTCACCCTATTCTGAATGTTCACATCAATACCAGGAGTGGAAAGGAGATATTCCACACATGAAGTATGATCCCCCCTTGTAGCAAGGTGTAACGGAGTATTACCATCCTGGAGTGGGTACAATGTGCACATGTACATGTAGTCCATGGTCTGATACAGTTACTATAGCAGTGCATATTTTATTTTCAAATTCAGTGCACCAATTCACCCTATTCCGAATGTTCACATCAATACCAGGAGTGGACAGAATATGTTCCACAAAAGTAGTATGACCTCCCGTGGTAGCATGGTGTAATGGAGTATTACCATCCTGGAGTGGGTACAATGTACACATGTACATGTAGTACATGGTCTGCTACAGTTCCTATAACAGTGCATATCTTATTTTAATATTCAGTGGACCAACTCACCCTATTCTGAATGTTCACATCAATACCAGGAGTGGAAAGGAGATAATCCACACATGAAGTATGATCCCCCCTTGTAGCAAGGTGTAACGGAGTATTACCATCCTGGAGGGTGTACAATGTGCACATGTACATGTAGTACATGGTCTGCTACAGTTCCTATAACAGTGCATATCTTATTTTAAAATTCAGTGGACCAACTCACCCTATTCTTAATGTTCACATCAATACCAGGAGTTGACAGAATATGTTCCACACAAGTAGTATGACCTCCCGTGGTAGCATGGTGTAATGGAGTATTACCATCCTGGAGTGGGTACAATGTACACATGTACATGTAGTACATGGTCTGCTACAGTTCCTATAACAGTGCATATCTTATTTTAATATTCAGTGGACCAACTCACCCTATTCTGAATGTTCACATCAATACCAGGAGTGGAAAGGAGATATTCCACACATGAAGTATGATCCCCCCTTGTAGCAAGGTGTAACGGAGTATTACCATCCTGGAGGGTGTACAATGTGCACATGTACATGTAGTACATGGTCTGCTACAGTTCCTATAACAGTGCATATCTTATTTTAAAATTCAGTGGACCAACTCACCCTATTCTTAATGTTCACATCAATACCAGGAGTTGACAGAATATGTTCCACACAAGTAGTATGACCTCCCGTGGTAGCATGGTGTAATGGAGTATTACCATCCTGGAGTGGGTACAATGTACACATGTACATGTAGTACATGGTCTGCTACAGTTCCTATAACAGTGCATATCTTATTTTAATATTCAGTGGACCAACTCACCCTATTCTGAATGTTCACATCAATACCAGGAGTGGAAAGGAGATATTCCACACATGAAGTATGATCCCCCCTTGTAGCAAGGTGTAACGGAGTATTACCATCCTGGAGTGGGTACAATGTGCACATGTACATGTAGTCCATGGTCTGATACAGTTACTATAGCAGTGCATATTTTATTTTCAAATTCAGTGCACCAATTCACCCTATTCTGAATGTTCACATCAATACCAGGAGTTGACAGAATATGTTCCACAAAAGTAGTATGACCTCCCATGGTAGCATGGTGTAATGGAGTATTACCATCCTGGAGTGAGTAAAATAGTTCAGCCAACATGGTGGGTACAATGTACACATGTACATGTAGTCCATGGTCTGCTACAGTTCCTAAAACAGTGCATATCTTATTTTAAAATTTACCAACTTACCCTATTCTTAATGTTAATGTTGATACCAGAATTTGAAAGGAGACATTCCACACATGTAGTATGACCCCCAGTTGTAGCAAGGTATAATGGAGTATTGCCACCCTAGAGTGGGTACAATAGTTCAGTCAAATTGGTGTATACAATGTACACATGTACATGTAGTTCATGATCTGCTACCGTTCCTATACCAGTGCATATTTTATTTTAAAATTCAGTGGACCAACTCACCCTATTTTTAATGTTCATATCAATACCACGGGTGGACAGGATATATTCCACACAAGTAGTATGACCTCCCATGGCAGCAAGGTGTAATGGAGTATTACCATGCTGGAGTGGGTACGATAGTTCAGTCAACATGGTGGGTACAATGTTCACATGTACATGTAGTACATGGTCATTAACATAGCCTTTCATATATGACATCACGAGAGTGTAGATATTTCCATGCATGATACAAACATTGCTGATGGGGTTGAACTGGTCTTTGTGTGTAGGCTTAGATCTATGGTCTTGTTTTTTACATCACCATCCATATACAGGTTAGTGTTCAGCACCATTCATGTACATATCAGCACTAAATAGACCAGCTCACATTATCCTGAGTGTTCACAGATTCAACACCAGTGGAAAGGAGACATTCCACACAAGTTGTGTGACCTCCCTGTGCAGCCCAATGTAATGGAGTATGATCGCCCTGGAGTGGGTAGAATAGTTCAGTCAATATCTTATTTTAATATCCAACTCACCTCATCCTTAATGTTCACATCAATACCAGGAGCGGAAAGGGGATGTTCCACGCAGGTAGTATAACCTCTCATGGCTGCAAGGTGTAATGGAGTATAACCATCCTGGAGTGGGTACAATAGTTCAGTCGACATGGTGGGTACAATGCACACATGTACATGTAATACATGGTCATCAACATGGCCCGTTGAATCTATGTACATGTTCACCTGCCTCTTCCCCCTTCCCTTTTGTTATAATGAGTACATTAGATTAGTGTACAAATTTTTACACATGTGCATGCTTGCACCTTAGTGGCTTCATGTTTGAAGGGTGCAGGTAGTAACATATAAAGCCTTTCTAATACATGTACATGTACAAGGGAGCTAACATTTCTCAAACTGATATGGTATTTCCATTACAACCTATATATATATTCACTATGGTAGCTCTGTGCGAATATTATGATCCAATATTATTATTGGCCTGTGTGCACCAATGCCTAGACGGACCTGAGCTCACCATTCAGCCAATAAATGCCCCCAGCACATACATGTACAGTGTTCCACCCCGTACTTCAAAATTTGATATCTTTTTCCAATGATAGGCTGTGATCATGAGAATTAGATTTTCACATCCAGCCACTATTTCTACACAACGTGATAAAGTCCACATGGCAGCAGGCTAGGAGGTGAAGGTCTCCACATGGCAGCAGGCTAGGAGGTGAAGGTCTCCACATGGAGCAGGCTAGGAGGTGAAGGTCTCCACATGGAGCAGGCTAGGAGGTGAAGGCCTCCACATGGAGCAGGCTAGGAGGTGAAGGCCTCCACATGGAGCAGGCTAGGAGGTGAAGGTCTCCACATGGAGCAGGCTAGGAGGTGAAGGTCTCCACATGGAGCAGGCTAGGAGGTGAAGGTCTCCTCCACATGGCAGCAGGCTAGGTCTCCACATGGCAGCAGGCTAGGAGGTGAAGGTCTCCACATGGCAGCAGGCTAGGAGGTGAAGGCCTCCACATGGAGCAGGCTAGGAGGTGAAGGCCTCCACATGGCAGCAGGCTAGGAGGTGAAGGTCTCCACATGGCAGTAGGTGCTGGACAACATCTGGGACCCAGCAGACTACTGGTTCAGCTACCTGGACCTCTTTGCCAAAGTGATGAACTTTGTCCTATTGGCTTCAATGTATTATGGACAGCTGTGCAGACTATGTTATTCATAATCCCCTCCTCCTAGCCTAGCTGGGGCCCAAGGTTAAAGGCTGGGCCCTAGTGCCCAGACTTAACAATATCATACCAGATGCAAGACTTTGAGGTAGATATGTAGAGTTCACTAAGAGCATATGCTACTGGCACACTTATACCACGGAGTCTCGTCTGATCAGTACGCAAGGTTTCTATAGCAACTTTATATGGACCAACAATGCCAAACAACTATACATTATCTAATTAACTGATATACAGCAACATTCAATAGACCAGCAGGGAAGCAGCTGCTCTATGGTCTTGTTTTTTTTTTTTTTTACATCACCATCCATATACAGGATAGTGTTCAGCACCATTAAATACACAATGTATGTAATCATGAAATACATATCATCATTACTTGAACCAGCTCACCATATTCGTAATGTTCACATCAATACCAGGAGTGGAAAGGAGATGTTCCACACAAGCAGTATGACCTTGTCTTGCAGCATAGTGTAATGGAGTATTACCATCCTGGAGTCGGTACAATAGTTCAGCCAACATGGTGGGTACAATGTATACACAATGTACTACATGGTCATCAACATTGTAATAATTAATTGGAATGAAACTACCTTATTTGGTGAGTGATATGTTCAGGTGGCGTTCGTACATTAATAGAATCAATGCATGGAGTTTTCCTTCATGAAGGAGCAAAGCAACAACCTCAAAAAGCAAGTTGAAATTTTAAGATTAATCGGACTTGAGGAGAGTCGTGTAGCATGATCTGTGTACATGTGTGGCGCTGCATGCGTGATGTGTGTAAGGGATGAATGATCGATCTATCTACGGTAGTAACTAAAAAGTTTTCTGCCCTGGTGACCCCCATTGTTGTGGGATCATTTTTTGATTACATGTATATTTACATGCAACTGTGCTATCTGATGTATACCTATGACTTCAATATTTAACATTGCATCTTGCCCTTTTTAACACCTGGTCATGCATGCCTGTGTGACATGTGCAAAATGTAGGTAGAACTACTAGTTAATGACTGAAACCATTCTCTTCCCCCATACAGGTACTCCCTGTATGAAACCAACTCTCATGCACTTGTGGAGTACAACGGTGGTCTTGAAAAAAGCCATTCTTAGGAATAGTAAGCTGTTAGGTGCAGTAAATGATGCCCCTACAACCACTACCCTCCAGCAGTGCTGCCACCATTACCACTTCCATGGCTGCTATGGCCAGAGGGGAGACCAGTAGCATTTAGAGGCAGAGGCAACCACTGGGGAAGAGGAGGCCAGGACCAGGGAGGGGGCGGAGGAGGAGAGGCCGAG
>OX442416.1:19285827-19410827 GCA_949361645.1 Spongilla lacustris | reverse complement strand
GAAATTTCGGACGCTCATTAGCAATTCCTGGCCAATTTTGCAAACGTCCGTCACATTTCCCGCGCACGCGTCCATAGGAATGTATGGGATAAAGTTAATTTTTGAATGCCATATAACAGAGAAAGCCGGTAGTAAAGGTTTACAGGACTCAAATGATGGATAGCATAAAAACCTTTCACTCTACTGGGTTGGTGTAATTTTAAGCCCCTTCTGCTGGGTTCCTCAGAAGAATTAGTACATTCCCATAGAGATGTATGGAAAATGGCTATTTTAATAATGATTTTTCATCACTATTCTTCATTTTGCTCTGAACTGAAGATAGGAAGGTTAGTTATACAGATTTCAGAAGATACTAAAATGATCCAGGCAACATTCTAGTAAGTTAATATGCCCATATAGGCTTCTTTCCCTGGGTTCCTGGGGCACTTTTGGTCATCAGGGTACATGTTTGGTTGTAAAATAATTAAAAACCGCCCGCGGATGACAATAAAACTATGGCGTTCAGTTCTGGCCCAGTTGGAAGTAACAAACTCCACTGCGCGCAAATTTGGTATGTTCTTTGTTTGGGTTTTTGTTGGCTTGGGATACTAATATAGAGCTTCTAAAGTCCTAGCTAGGCCGTTTCAAGCCTGGTTTCAAGATTATGGTCTGTCAAACGCAGAATGGTCTATGTCTATCCGATGGACATTAAACGTTACTACTGTACGTGTCTATTTCAGGAAAACCAAGGCATCACAGACACTTATGGCGAAGTAAGGCCCTATAACTTTCTATATTCGACCACGTGATATGGCTCTATGAGTATGACAGCTGGGAAACGTGCGTTTTCTGTTGCTACTTTTTCAAAAGGGTGCGTGCATATCCACATTTGTAAATGCTATCGTTCTATATAGAATTTGAAGCGGACAAGCGAAACACTGATACGGGACAAAGACGAGCCATATAAGGTTATGTACCCAATAATATTATCATGTGCGAGGCAATGATTTTACTACGTAACTATTCTTTTTAGCTCCGGTCCCTCGCCCAGTGGCGGATGTAGTCAGCGCGCGATCTTCTCGCGTACGGATTACTGAGTGGTTTCCTGTATGAGCTGACAACGACCCTCCAGATGGAACCTCTCTATGGCAACACCTCCTCATTTTCCGTGGTCCATGCACCACTAACTGGCTGTAACTGCCTTCATATCCCAGGTGTGTGGATTTCCCTATAGTACCTCATAAAGCACATGAACATGTGATTCCATATAGATATCATGTGATACATATATAAACACACACACACACACACACACACACACACACACACACACACACACACACACACACACACACACACACACACACACACACACACACACACACACACACTCACACACACACACATACACACACACACTCACATGCTCACACACACTCACATGCTCACACACACACACACACACACACACACACACACACACACACACACACACACACACACACACACTGAGCATGTGATCTCTCTGTTAATCATTGCAGTACAGCCTGCTGCTATGCAATGCTCTGGGTGGAGGGAGGTAGCCAGCTTTGTGAGATAGCCTTGTGGAGGTAGAGGAGTAAGCCTTGTGAAGGTGCATGCATGCATGGGAGATATCCTTGTGGAACAAGAGTAAGCTTTGGTTGGGACAGTTTTAAGGGAAAGGTAATACAAGCCCTTCTCCCTAGAGATAAGGAATTTGATAGCGCATCCCAGATGCAGCCACTGGGATATATATGAATCAAATTAAGTGAAGATGTCTATAAAACTGAGAAAGAAATACGTGTTACATGCATGTAGATGTAGGACCAATTTAAAGTGGCTACAATTGTCCACCTTTACCTTAGAACTGAGGCTGAGGGTTTGGTTGTACACACAGGACAGTCACCAGTTGTCTGCCAGGAGAGGAGGCTTACCTACATGACCACCTGGTATGGACCTGGGAGGACTGGACTCAAAGTTTTGCATCTCATGGACTGTGCCAGCCACCCTTCCAACATGCACCTGGTGAAAGCACTTCAGCACCCAACTCAAATGGAAGGCTTTGTGTGGTCCAGCTATATGTACATGGCTCTGCAGATGTATGTAATACATGCAGGTGATCGATGTAACAGTTATGGTGTATTTTTTTGGTTATCTATTGGTTGTGTTTGTGTGTAATAATTGTGGAAGGTTCAAGAAGGGCTGGTATTAACAGAATGTACATTGTAGCTGGTGCAACATCTTTGTGGTCACCTATTTAATTAGGGTGGTGGCATGTGGTGATTTGTGTAAACGTTTCACATGCATGGTAGTATACATACATGCAGTTCTACCTAGCTGTGCCTTCATGCCATCGATCTGTTCATTGATAACATATCAGAGCATCATCATGGCATCCTTTTCTGTGCCATTGCTTAGTATTTGTAGGGGCAAATTACACAGACAGGTGCATGTATGTGATCTACTTATAAGTTATAACCACTCTCCGAGTACGTTTACGGCTGTTCATCCTTGTCGTATACCTTGGCCGACAATCCGGCGGAGTTGGAAAGAAATACTACAGGACAGACTTCACCTCGTATACGTAGCAGACGCCCGTGCATCTTATCCGCTAAACGAGCGGGGTACTCTCGACTCTCGTAGTGACACCTATTATGTGGTAGCTACTCCACATCAGCCGTTCTATCAGCTCAACCTTCGTGTTTTGGGGGTCATGTATATAGTAATACTAAGTCTTACTTCCAGCATGCGTCCCTCGTTCACAGTCCAATTGAAGTTCGATGTTGTACATGTACGTCTGGCTAGCAAGACTAGCGTATACCAAGAATTATTGATAGCGATCGAGTGTAGTGCTATTATATCCACAATACTAACAAATATAGGCTTGATACCCAACCCTCCGCCAAAAGGCTAGCCATGCCTAAGTCTCGTTCCCAGATCCTATTTATTGACAGTGATTCTCAATAAATATGGTCTGGGAACGAGACTAAGCTATGCACAAATGTCAAAATGGTTAAATAACATTCACGTGACCTCCAGAATGTATCCAGAGGCAGGGGCACGAGTAAAACTAAGTTGCGCATGCGTATGCTTAGATCACTAAAATCGACGATAGCATTAGTTCGGAAGGATTTTATGTAACAGCGATTGCTATTCCTAACTTTCCTGCCAGGCAGACATACAATTAACGTATTACAAGACAATAACAATAATATATTTTAATAAATTAATTAGCTGTTTTAATAACGTGATAAATCTCTAAAGTACCTAGTGAGTTTAATGGTGCAATCAGATTTTTAAAATCACAATTGTAAGTCGAGTTATGCATTGATGTCCACAATTTCTTGACATGGTGTGAAATATAGAAATTAATATAGACTGTTTCCTTGCTATACAGGGTGTCCACGAATGAACGCAACGCTTTTGATTGTGACTAACTTTTGATAGGATGGAGCAAAAAATCTGGTATTTTGACACAAAGTTGGTCGGTTTCCTCAAATTTTTTTCAATTAATTTAATTAATACATTATTAATAATGCTAATTAATTTTAATAAACTGATTTAAAAGTTCGTCTGTGTTCAGGTATTGGTTGTGAAGCTTCGATAAAAATATCCATCTACTAAACTGAAACTACGATCCACTGCCTATTTTTCTTCGCATACGCATGCGCACAAGACCTCGTCCTAAGACTTAATCTCGTGATTAAATCGCTGTTATAGTCACGTGATAATACAGAGGCGGATCTTTAAGCATCAGACCTGATGCCCCACCTTCTAGTGGGTGTCACATCACGTGATACAATTCGAAGGCGGATGCAACTCCGTATGCCCCACCTCCTACGTGGGTGTTGCGAGTCCACTTTTAATTAGCTTTCCTCTAAGCCAATTATCCATGTTTACAAGCATCGAATGTGGTGCGCCTCAATTAGCACAATCGCACAGAGAGGCAATGAACGGTGTGGTACGTACAGATTGATATGCGGTGCCATTCTGTGAGTTAGTGAATCTGAGACGCACACACGCGGGTTAGTAGACACGCAAAAATGAAATGTAAGAATTGATCACATACCTTCCAGCTCTCTCAGAGCTAATAATAGCCTATACCAGCATCTCAAGCAGCACGCAGTAACTTGTGCGCAGACCTGATTTTGTCTCATAGCTAGGCTACATGTATATCGTTGTGTCTACGGCTTAAAGAATACTTTTGTGTCATGTGAGTGCCATTTATGGAAGCCTCGTACCATCCATATGTGAAGGGTCAGTGAGCATTCAAGCCTCCATCCAGTGCTGTTGAGGTTATCTGCTTAGAAAACCTCTAAGGGTGTGCTTTCATTTAAATTGTAACGTTGTATGTTATTCCTTCAGTAAAAAATAACGGAATAGGTATGGGGAAAGTTCCAGTTTTAAAGAAAGACCTGTGTGCATTGCAATCATGATGTGAGCTACCCTTAATTATTGCTGGTTTTAGATTATAGTGTGCACAAATTCTGTTACTTAGAGTAAATTTATTTTAAAGCACTGACAAATGTTGCAAACCTCCAGCAAGGTTTTAGATGATTTGTTTAAAGAGAAGCTGTGCTTTACTTTCAATGCTCCATTTTTTGAAGCTCGTGTATGGATGATATCATGTAAAGTGTGCCGTTTAAAGATAGGGTGTGCTTTAATTTCAATGCATAAAATTAAGCTAGATACCTCGTTTTAAATAACAAACCTATGTGCTTGCATCAAGTTGTAGTTGTAGCTATTTCCGTATCATAATGTTTTTATGGGTATCTGTTACTTTATGCTTGACAGCCTAATATTGCAACCTACCAGTTAGGATTGGGGAAAGATGAATCATGTAGGAACAGACTCTAGTATTTAAGTGAGTCGTGTTTTTATGTTAGGGGCCGATGCTTTTGTATTAGAGTATCAGCTCATGTGTCAAGATGATTTCATGGAAAGAGTACTACATGTAGTACCGTTTAAAGATAGGGTGTGCTTTAATTTCAATGCATAACACATGGGTAGGCTCTCTTGTTTAGGAAATGCCTGTAGTTGTGATTTGAAAAATTGCCTTGGTATCGACTAATGCTGCAAGTAGGTTTAATTCTGATGCTGCAATTGGATTTCAGAGTAGTATTACAGCACCATGTTGTGTTTGCTGTTGTGATGTTGCAAGCCTTCTTCTAGGTTTTAGATGGTGGATATAAGTGTTTGAGCCTTTTAGCTACTGCGTCACCAATTCAATGTAGGAGTACTCTCTGCTTTAAGACTTAGATATTATTTGTCTATAGAAAAGCTTCATCGTCTAGAAAATAATAAATTACACCTGTAGGAACTCATCTGTAGGAACTGTAGAGTATTGAAAACATTACTGTTTGAAGAGATGAATGTTGTGAGCCATTTAGCTAAGTTCCCTGGACATTGTGCATAATTTCATACCATCCAGCAATGTGTTTGCACACAAAAGGATTTGAAGTATGTGCTTGGAAAATCCGTGTCTAAATAAGGTGTGCTTTTATTGAAATCTTGTGAGTTTCATGGTGTGTGTGTGTGTGTGTGTTTGTGTGTGTGTGTGTGTATGTGTGTGTGTGTGTGTGTGTGTGTGTATGTGTGTGTGTGTGTGTGTGTGTGTGCGAAATGAAAGACCTGTGTGTGTGTGTGTGTGTGTGTGTGTGTGTGTGTGTGTGTGTGTGTGTGTGTGTGTGTGTGTGTGTGTGTGTGTGTGCGAAATGAAAGACCTGTGTGCTTTGCAATCATGATGTGAGCTACCCTTAATTATTGCTGGTTTTAGATGATAGTGTGCACAAATTCTGTTACTTAGGGTCAATTTATTTTAAAGCACTGACAAATGTTACAAACCTCCAGCAAGGTTTTAGATGATTTGTTTAAAGAGAAGCTGTGCTTTACTTTCAATGCTCCATTTTTTTAAGCTCGTGTTTGGATGATATCATGGAAAGTGTGCCATTTAAAGATAGGGTGTGCTTTAATTTCAATGCATAAATTTTGAGTCTCATAGATAGATACCTCGTTTTAAATAACAAACCTGTGTGCTTGCATCAAGTTGTAGCTATTTCCATATCATAATGTTTTTAACCTTTGCTCATGGATAGCTGTTACTTTATGCTTGAAAGCCTAATATTGTAACCTACCAGTTAAGATTGGGGAAAGATGAATCATGTAGGGACAGACTGTAGTATTTAAGTGAGTCGTGTTTTTATGTTAGGGGCCGATGCTTTCATTTTAGAGTATCATCTTATGTATCAAGATGACTTCATGGAAAGAGTACTAGTGCCATTTAAAGATAGGGTGTGCTTTAATTTCAGTGCATAACACATGGGTAGGCTCTCGTATTTAGGAAATGCCTATAGATCTAGTTGTGATTTGAAGAATTGCTTTAGTATCAACTTCCATCGTGATGTGAGCCTCTTGGCTAGTTCCAGATCATGTTGCTCTTAAATTATGCTTTAACAGACTCCTTTGTTATGTCACAGTGTTTTAAAGCATTGAATAATGTTTACAGCTTCCAGCAAGGTTTAAAATGTTTGGGAAGATAGCTGTGTCTTAAGACAACAATTACATGCATCATGTTGTGATCCTAGCTCTTAGCTACATGTAGTTCTCAGATGTTGCTATAATGAAATGGACTTTAGGAGATCCCTGTTGTGATGTTGCAAGCCTCCTGCTAGGTTTTAGATGGTTGGATATAAGTGTGGTGCATGTCCTTACATCAATAATATTGTGAGACTTTTAGCTACTCAGTACTGCGTCACCAAGTCAAGTCAATGTAGAGTACTCTCTGCTTTAAGAGACTCAGGTGTTACATGTGTATGTGTGCTTAGAAAAGCTCTGTGTTCTTGAAAATGTATGTTAAGGCTACAAATTGCACATAGGAACTGTAGAGTATTGGCTGTTTTAAGAAAGAGATGTTGTGAGCAATTTAGCTAATTACAAGTTCCCTGGACATTGTGCATGCATGCGAGCACTAAGTATCTGAGGGTATGCTTTAATTTCATACCATCCAGTTATGTGTTTGCACACACAAGGTTTGAGCATACTGTTAAAGTATGCACTTGAAAACTTCTGGCTAAATGAGGGTGTGCTTTTATTCAAATGTTGTGAGCTTCATGGTGTGTGTGTGTGTGTGTGTGTGTGTGTGTGTGTGTGTGTGTGTGTGTGTGTGTGTGTGTGTGTGTGTGTGTGTGTGTGTGTGTGTGTGTGTGTGTGTGTGTGTGTGTGTGTGTGTGTGTGTGTGTGTGTGTGTGTGTGTGTGTGTGTGTGTGTGTGTGTGTGTGTGTGTGTGTGTGTGCGTGTGCGTGTATATGTTATTGATGGTAGAGTCTGTTTTAAAAGCCTCAGGACTGTTGTTGTGGGAGGTTGTGAGTTCATTTTTGGTTACAAGCCTCTAGCTAGGTTTCAGATGTGTATTTTTCATAGATGTGTGGTTGCATCATGATCAGGTTGTGATTGAGCCATGTAACTAGTTCAAGATTATAATGGTTGTTGTTGTATATGCTTTAAGGCCCTATTATTTAAATTGACTCACATCTTCATGTCATGGTGTGCCTATCAGCTCAATGGTTTCAAAACCTTCACCTAGATTTTCATAGGAAAACTGCCATTTTTAATGAGAAGGAATGCATCATGTAGCAAGTTCCCATGTCATAGTTCTCTTGTTTTGTTATGTGAGCTTTCAATACCGGTCCAGTAAAGTAATCTTTGCAAAGAATGATTGTACATGTAGCTGAGGTATGAAAACCACAGTGTTAAATGTGGGTGTACTTTACAACGTAAAGTTGTGCACTTCTAGGTGTGTGTTATTTTTAAAATAAGGTTAGAACACCGGTAGGTTTTAGATGAGTTGGAAGATTACTATTTATAAAAAGATCTACTTTGCATCAAGATGTGAGCCTTATTGCTAGTTCCAGATGATAGTTTAAGCTGTTGCTTGTGTAATTGATCTGCTTTTAAAACAAATTCTTTGGTTTAAAGCACTGACAAATGTTACAAGCTTCCAGCAAGGTTTTTTTTTTAAACCATCCAGTTATGCAAACTAATTGTGCGTGGTGGTTGGAAAACGTCTGTGTTAAATGAAAGTGTGCTTATGTTGAAATTTTGTGGCTGCGTGTGTTATGGTTTTATAGTAATTGTATATTTCTGCTTTAAAATACTTCTCTTGTTGTGACTTGAAGTTTTGATTCATGTTTGGAACCTTGCAAACCTCCAGCTTAGTTTCAGATGATTGTGAAGACTGCTGTTTTCATAGAGTTGTGGTTGCATCTGAGCCTTGTAGTTTGTTCCATATCTACGTTGCGTATGGATGGACTCTGCTTTAAGGCTCTCTTGTTTTAAGTGTCTCATGTTTTCTGTTATGCCATTGTGTGCCCTTCAGCTGCATTTTCATAGGAAGACACTGCACTGCACCTTTAGGAGAGGGCATGCATCATGCTTCCCAGGTCACAGGTGTCCAGACCAACATGTGGGTAGCTTTATTGTTATGTGAGGGTGTACTTTCAATATCATTATGTATCCAGTAAAGAAATCATTGCACAAAGTGATTGTCCATGCTGTGGAGGTATGAAAACTTGTGTTAAATGAGGGTGAGCTTTTATTGAAAATGTAATGTTGTGAGCATTTAGCTGTGAGTGTTTTTTCCTTTAAAAGTAAGGTTAGAGGTAGTCTCTGCATGCTTAAAAATACACTTGTAGGTTTTATATTATGGGGAAGGTTACAGTTTTAAACTATGCTAATTCCAGGTCATAGTGTGTGCTGTTGTTAATATCAAGCTGCTTAAAAAAATTCCTGTTGCTATGTTAGGGTTTACGTTCATTTTTAAGCACTGGCAAATGGTATAAGCCTCCAGCAAGGTATTAGATCATTTGTTTTAAGAGAAGGTGTGCTTTATTTTCAATTCCCACCCCAGATCCTTTTTTGGTGCTTATGAATGGATGGGCTCTCTTCTTCTTAAATGCATGACTCAGACGAGCCTTGTTGTGATATGAAGGAGTGTTTTCATTACAAAATAAAAAGTAGATAATGTTACAAGCCAGCAGTTAGGTTCACAATGCTTGGATTTAAGAGCGGTGCATGACATTGTTTCATGTTACAAGCCCATTAGCTAGATCCCAGGTTATGGTGGGCATCATACTTTTATGTGCTTTCATTTCATTGCATTGAGTGATGTAGTATGTTGCACAAGGTAAATGTGTTTAAGGTAATATGTAATATTGTGAGTTTCTTTTTAAAAGAGAAGTCCAAATCACAATTTGTGCTGTTGTTTATGTTGAGGGTATGCTCTTTTATTTAAGACACTCAAGGGTGTGCTTTCATTTCAGAGTATAAGCTAATGTGTCGAGCCTCTAGCTAGGTGTTAGATGATATGGAAGGCTGCTACATGTATGTTAAGAGGAGTGCTTAATTTGGATGCGTCGTGAAGCTCTCCAACTCCATGAGAGGTTGTGCTCCAGTGATGCAATTTTTTCCAAGGTGATTGGTGTACATGCCGTTGAATTTTGTGCTAAGAAAATCCCCGTGTTAAATAAGGGTGTGCTTTTTATTGTAATATTATGAGCTTCTAGCTTTGTGTGATTCATTTAAAATTAAATAGTAGTCTCTGCTTAAATTTATATCTGTATGTTTTAGATGAGTGGGAAACGTGCCATTTAAAGAGAGGGCTTGCTTTGATTCATCACATTGCCTACATGTATGTATGGGTAGACACTCTCTTCTTTAAGAGACTCCTGTTTTGTGAGGGAGTGTCATTTCAAAGCATCCACTAATATTATTTAGGATGATTAAGATCATGTCTTCCATGGTCCCATATCAAATTTAAATACCAACCTAAGCACAGTGCTTCGGCAAAAAATTTTTCAGGCTGGGTAGTCTCTCCTGAACCTGCTTACTGTGAGGTAGGCATGTTTCCCACTCTCATTGTAGAACCTGCTCTTTGCTTTACTGTCAGCCTATGGGCTCTTGCTGCTCGAGGCATTCTTCACAGTACATGTGCACATACATGTAAACTGAGGAATTTTATACTATTTTTGTATAATCTAATTGGTCTCCAAATGCTGCATGCATTCTATTGGTCAACTATCCCTGCCACCATTTCAATAAGCAGTCTTAAGCATTCTCTGACAAGAAACATACCTTGCCAAAAATAAAAAGGAAAAGCAAGTGTTTTTTTTTTTCTTGAAAAGTCTCTGCACAAAAGGACTCTTATTTGAATGTGAGGGTGCTTTTTTTTTCATTTCAAAGCACTACTAGTATATACATTTTATGTTAAATGTCTCCAGCTAGCCCCCAGTTTGAAAGGCTGATGACTGAAGCTCATGTTTGCTCTGCTTTGTTGTTAAGTGAGATAGTGCTTTATTTTATAAAAGATTATTTTGCATGCTGTTGTGAGGTACATGTATGGAGAGAGTCTTCAAAAACAGTCATTACAATGGAGTTTATGTCCTTTTAGTGAGCTACCATTATGGATTTTGTTGAATGAAGGTTATCAAAATACATGTAGTTCTACATTTTGGATGTTGGGGCCTAATTAAATTCATAGCAAAGGACATGCATGAGGTTTTATATGAATTTAATTTACATTGTTCCTTAAAGTGAGAGATGTTACTGATATAAGTTCACCATCTGTTTTACTCAGCAAGGTACTCACTACAGTGTATGTCTTCCATGTTCCCATATGCTCTTCAAATACATGTACATGTAGATTTTTTTAAAATGTACATGTAGTGGAATGTGCCTGTATGATGATGTCCCAGGTTGTAGTGTAATGTCACACAAGATGACTGTGCATTCGTACTTAAAAAAAACAAACTATATTTAAAATAAGGGTGTGCTTTCATTGAAGATGAATGTTGTGACAGTTCATACATGTTGAAAGCTAGTACAACCAGCCTCATTTAACACAGACATTTTCTAGGCAACATAACGACAGGAATCTATTAAAGTTGTGAGCTGGTCTACCCATACTTGAACACTGACACTATGACCTTAAAACTAACCACTCTTAAATCCATGCCTTGGAAATCTATGCGGCTTGCAACATAGTTGATACTTAAAATGAAAGCACACAACACGTGTCTCCATGAGACGAGAGCCTGACCATACATAACCAACAGCACAAGTTGTGATCTGGAAACTAACGCATTATGATGCAAAGTACACCTCTCTTAAAACTGTAGCCTGTATTTTTAAGCAGAGAATACCCCTAACCTTACTTTTAAAGGAATAACACACAAAAGTGACACAGCTCTAAGTTAAGCTTAGAGCATTTGTATCATGAAAGCTCGGCTAACTCAACACAGAGCTCTTCCAAGCACAAACTTTAACAGCATGTGTAAATTGCTCAATTAGTACAGGATTAATTTACTGTCTGTATTGAAAGCACATATTCACATAACAAAAAACCAAAAAAAAAAAAAAAAAAAACAGAGAATCTACCCCTGCACACATAGCCTCACTATGAAAACTGGAACACGCAACATGCATATCACATAAAACCTTAAACCCCAGCTTAATCATATCTGTAAATAGCTTAGGGGCTAAAACAGGATGCATTAAAGCAGCTGCTGTCTTAAAACAGCATTCTTCCCAATTATCACTCCGTCATTTAATGCAGAGGTTTTCTAAGCACATAGTTCAAAATTTTATTACAGATAGCTTTGAAATGAATGCACACAAGTGTCTCTTAAAGCAAAGCAGCCATTTATGTACATAATCTGGAAACCAGCTAGGTACCTCACAACATGATGCATCTAATCATCCGAAAATGTGATGCTTGAAAACAGGAGTCTCTTAAAGAAGAGATTGTCTACCCATACATACATGTAGGCATCATGATGAATCAAAGCACGCCCTCTCTTAAAATGGCACTTCCCACTCATCTAAAACATAAAGATATAAATTTAAGCAGAGACTACTATTTACATGTAATTTTTTAAAAGGAATCACAGATTAAAGCTAGAAGCTCACAATATTACAATAAATAGCACACCCTTATTTAACACAGGGATTTTCTTAGCACATACATTGTACTTCAACAGCATATCGCCTTGGGAAACATTGCATAATTGGATGCTACTTAAATAAGATAAATACTCATACATAAGCAACAGACTGGGATATTGGATTGCAACATGATGCATTCAAACTAAAGCACTCCT
The DNA here is from genome assembly GCA_949361645.1 of Spongilla lacustris. Lineage (NCBI taxonomy): Eukaryota > Metazoa > Porifera > Demospongiae > Spongillida > Spongillidae > Spongilla > Spongilla lacustris. The sequence continues at coordinate 19,398,675 of OX442416.1, read as the reverse complement.
CTTAACACAGCAGTATTCCAAATCAATCTAACACCTAGCTAGAGGCTCAACACATATACTCTGAAATGAAAGCACTCCCTAACATACATGTACAACGTGAATGTCTAAATAAAAGAGCATACTCTCAACATAAACAAAAGCACAAATTGTGATCTGGGAGCTAGCTAAGAGGCTATAACATCATCATGCAAAGCACACCTCTTTTCTTCCCAACCATGTAAAACCTAGGCTTCTCTTTTAAAAAGAAATATTACATAAACAAATATTTTAACAACATGCCCATTTACCTTATGCAACATATTACATCACTCAATGCAATGAAATGAAAGCACATAAAAATATGATGCCCACCATAACCTGGAAGTAGCTAACGGGCTAGTCATGCACCGCTCTTAAATCCAAGCATTGTGAACCTAAATGCTGGCTTGTAACATTATCTACTTTTTATTTTGTAATGAAAACACTCCTTCATATCACAACAAGGCTCGTCTGAGTCATGCATTTAAGACGAAGAGAGCCCATCCATTCATAAGCACCAAAAAAGGATCTGGGGTGGGAATTGAAAATAAAGAGTACCTTCTCCTAAAATAAATGATCTAAAATCTTGCTGGAGACTTATACTATTTGCCATGCTTAAAAATGAAAGTAAATTCCCTAACATTACAACAGGAATTTTTTTAAGCAGCTTGATATAAAGAACAGCCCACACTATGATATGGAAGCAACCTTCCCCATCCATCTAGCTAAAACTTACATGTACAGCAACACACAGCTTGAAGCTCAAAACTTTACATTTTCAATGAAAGCACACCCTCATTTAACACAGCAGTTTTCATACCTCAGCAGCATGCACAATCGTTTTGTGCAAATATTACTTTACTCGTCAGGGATTGAAAGCTCACATAACAAAACAAGAGAATCTACCCCAACTATGAAATGCGAACTTGCTACATGATGCATTCCTTCTCTTATAAAATGGCATTTTAAAATCTAGCTGAAAGTTTGACACAATTGAGTTGATAAGCACATCATGACAAATAAGAGGGCCTTAAAGCATATGCAATAACAAACATTATGATATTGAACTAGCTACATGGCTCAATTACAACCTGATCATGATGCAACGACAACTTTATGAAAAATACACATCTGAAACTTAGCTGGAGGCTTGTAACCAAAAATGAAGTCAATCCTCCCATAACAACAGTCCTGAGGTTTTTAAAACAGAGACTCTACCATCAATAACATATACACGCACACGCACACACACACACACACACACACACGCACACACATGCACACACATGCACACATGCACACACACACACACACACACACACACACACACACACACACACACACACACACACACACACACACACACACACACACACACACACACACACACACACACACACCATGAAGCTCACAACATTTGAATAAAAGCACACCTCATTAAGCCAGAAGTTTTTCAAGTGCATACTTTAACAGTATGCTCAACCCTTTTGTGTGCAAACACATAACTAGATGGTATGAAATTAAAGCATACCCTCAGATAACATGCATGCACAATGTCCAGGGAACTTGAAATTAGCTAAATTGCTCACAACATCTCTTTCTTAAAACAGCCAATACTCTACAGTTCCTACATATGTAATTTGTAGCTTTAACATACATTTTCAAGAACACAGAGCTTTTCTAAGCACACATACACATGTAACACCTGAGTCTCTTAAAGCAGAGAGTACTTTACATTGACTTGGTGACGCAGTACTGAGTAGCTAAAAGTCTTACAATATTATTGATGTAAGGACATGCACCACACTTATATCCAACCATCTAAAACCTAGCAGGAGGCTTGCAACATCACAACAGGGATCTCCTAAAGTCCATTTCATTATAGCAACATCTGAGAACTACATGTAGCTAAGAGCTAGGATCACAACATGATGCATGTAATTGTTGTCTTAAGACACAGCTATCTTCCCAAACATTTTAAACCTTGCTGGAAGCTGTAAACATTATTCAATGCTTTAAAACACTGTGACATAACAAAGGAGTCTGTTAAAGCATAATTTAAGAGCAACATGATCTGGAACTAGCCAAGAGGCTCACATCACGATGGAAGTTGATACTAAAGCAATTCTTCAAATCACAACTAGATCTATAGGCATTTCCTAAATATGAGAGCCTACCCATGTGTTATGCACTGAAATTAAAGCACACCCTATCTTTAAATGGCACTAGTACTCTTTCCATGAAGTCATCTTGATACATAAGATGATACTCTAAAATGAAAGCATCGGCCCCTAACATAAAAACACGACTCACTTAAATACTACAGTCTGTCCCTACATGATTCATCTTTCCCCAATCCTAACTGGTAGGTTGCAATATTAGGCTGTCAAGCATAAAGTAACAGATATCACACATTCCATGATATCATCCATACACGAGCGTCAAACAAGGGAGCATTGAAAGTAAAGCACAGCTTCTCTTTAAACAAATCATCTAAAACCTTGCTGGAGGTTTGTAACATTTGTCGGTGCTTTAAAATAAATTGACCCTAAGTAACAGAATTTGTGCACACTATCATCTAAAACCAGCAATAATTAAGGGTAGCTCACATCATGATTGCAAAGCACACAGGTCTTTCTTTAAAACTGGAACTTTCCCCATATCTATTCCGTTATTTTTTACTGAAGGAATAACACACAACGTTACAATTTAAATGAAAGCACACCCTTAGATGGAGGCTTGAATGCTCACTGACCCTTCACATATGGATGGTACGAGGCTTCCATAAATGGCACTCACATGACACAAAAGTATTCTTTAAGCCGTAGACACAACGATATACATGTAGCCTAACTATGAGACAAAATCAGGTCTGCGCACAAGTTACTGCGTGCTGCTTGAGATGCTGGTATAGGCTATTATTAGCTCTGAGAGAGCTGGAAGGTATGTGATCAATTCTTACATTTCATTCTTGCGTGTCTACTAACCCGCGTGTGTGCGTCTCAGATTCACTAACTCACAGAATGGCACCGCATATCAATCTGTACGTACCACACCGTTCATTGCCTCTCTGTGCGATTGTGCTAATTGAGGCGCACCACATTCGATGCTTGTAAACATGGATAGAGGAAGGCTAATTAAAAGAGGACTCGCAACACCCACGTAGGGGTGGGGCATACGGTTGCATCCACCTTCGAATTGTATCACGTGATGTGACATCTACTAAAAGGTGGGGCATCAGGTCTCCGTACTATCACGTGACTATAACAGCGATTTAATCACGAGATTAAGTCTTAGGACGAGGTCTTGTGCGCATGCGTATGCGAAGAAAAATAGGCAGTGGATCGTAGTTTCAGTTTAGTAGGTGGAAAAAATCCAATATTTTGATCGAAGCTTCACAACCGATACCTGAACACAGACGAACTTATTAATGAGTTAATTTGTTGTGCTTATTAAAATTAATTAGCATTATTAACAATGTATTAAATAAATTAATTGAAAAAAATTTGAGGAAACCGACCAACTTTGTGTCAAAATACCAGATATTTTGCTCCATCCTATCAAAAGTTATTCACAATCAAAAGCGTTGCGTTCATTCATGGACACCCTGTATGCACATAACAAAATACTTCAGTGTGAGTAGTGATGTATATATGCTCACATGTCATTTTACTAGGGTGTGATCTAAATAGAATCCAAGTAGGCTACGCCATGCTACTTATTAACCTTGACTTCACTCTCAACACAAAGTGGCATGAACAAGCTTGCATCAAATTTGAAACTTAGTATAGGGCCTATGCATGCGTACTATAACACACTACTGATAGCGAAGCGCTAGCATGAGCACAGCGGTGCACATTTACGAACACTGCACACTAGCCTTCATAAGCACAGCGAGATTACACGCATGAATACGGTAATTGCTGCGCATGTTGAAAAGGCAACGTGTATATATGCACTGCCCTAGTCTAGAAATCCACACCAATGCACGGGCCATCGTCACCCTATGTTAGACATTTTTAACTGGTATGTTGCACTGCGCGAGACCATTTCGTATGCAGATCTGCATTTTCCGCGCATATTCTTTGATATGTATCACCATATGAACCGTATGCAGCTTTGCATACGATTCATATGCAGAGTCAGCATAACTACCGATTCGGACTGATCACTCATACGAATGGTATCATGGTCTGCATACTATCTCTGCATACTAATTGTTATGCATCTGCATGCGTCGTGCAGACTCGCTATATGGCACCTCATACGAAGCGTATGGTGCATTGTATGGAACTCCTTTATAGGTCTGCATATGGAGTAGTATAACCAGTACCCAAAACCATCCAATTAAAAATAATAACTGTTTTTAATAATACCAGCAACATTTTCAACTTATACATTAGAAAGTTTGAATTGCAAGTCCAGACGATGAATTTTCAGATGCCGCTCAGATGCCATCAGGGGGTGGCCTTTTCAAGGGTTAACGAATGGTTGTTTGTCCACCCTCAATCCCGCATGACGCTGTTCTCGTGCTGCTAAGTGTCCGCCGCACTGTAACAACAGAAGATAAAAGTCAAAGCTTTCAAAACTGACTTACCCTGTGTCAGCGTGATTGCGTGCGTGAAACTCTCAGCGAGAATCAGCTGTGCTATTTCAAGATATCTGTGGATATAGCAGAGATATGCACTGACATATGTACATCGAGAACGTACCGGCTGCGGCCGAGTGAGTTCTTTCTTTATAGCCAACGTTGAACCGTTTTTCTGACTGCGATGTAACTCTGCAAATGAAATAATAATCAGCAATACGATTAGATCACTTACTATTCAGTGAGTTCAATAAAATCGTCTTTATAGGAATGCAAAATAAATGTATACATTATAGAACGTATAATCTAGTCCTTTTTCGCAATCGGCGTACCGTACATCTTCGGCTACTTTACTTCCATTATACTCGGCAAGGCTTGCACCTTCTTTTACTGCGCACGAACGAGGCGTAATGCTCTCTGAGGTGAACCGCCTTGTCAGCTGGATTTGGCGCTTCGATTGGTGCAGCATTTGGTCAGAGATTCTATACTGATACATCATCTCTGATTTGGTGTAACATTTTAGTGGTAGAGTAGATCTAGACTTACAAGATTTCAGCATTACTGATGCATGTTGCCGCGGGTCATTCTGTAGTTTCACTTGTCCGCACGATCCAACACTTCTTGTAGACAGCTGCTGCTTGGTTGAATATGACACGCGCATGCGTGATGGTTTTTATCAATTAATATTTTAGAATAATTTTCAAAATATTCTCAGACATTTACATGTATTCAGCCATTTAGTAGATCGATTAATGTATGGCAGCTAACGTCAAGCTAAAGGTCTTTTTTATTTGGTCTAATGGTATAATAGTCTTTTGAAACGAGTACCCTCGAGCGCTCGAGCCCGGATAAATCATACTCAATGAATTTGTTTTAGTGTGTACACTATTGCCTTAAATGGCTTGTTTGTACCAGCTGCAGAAAAACCTCAAGTTTGTGGATAGACCTTCTCATGAGATCAAAAGGTGTGTGTGTGTGTGTGTGTGTGTGTGTGTGTGTGTGTGTGTGTGTGTGTGTGTGTGTGTGTGTGTGTGTGTGTGTGTGATGTTACATAATCTATTGACCAAGCAAGTTACTTAATCAAAATCAATTGCGAAGGACAGTATTGATCTTGATATGCAAGTTCTAAGTTCAAACCAGTTAATAGTAGGCCTCACTTCAGACAGCATGTTTCAAGGTAAGAAGTTGCTGTTGGGTCAAAGTGTCAGTAGAAAAGCAGCTATACACAAAATCACATTATTAGCAGATAGCAAATAAGGTCTGCTGACCTATGTGGAAAGAGGAGTGGAAGGAATATTAGAAATAGTGAGAAAGGAAGGGTAGGGGAAGGAAATGAAGGGAGAGGAGATGGGAAGGAGGGGACCAGCGAAGAATAAGTGGAGGGAAGGAAAGCTGAAGGGAAGAAGGGAGGGAGAGAGGGAATAAAGGAGGTTGGAGGAAGATGGACAAAACAGAAGTAGGGAAAGTGGGAAGGCTGGGGAGGAGAGGAGTGGGGAGAGTGAGGTAGGAGAGTGGGGAGAGGTAGGATAAAGGAGAGATGGAGGGAGGAGTGGGAGAGAGAGTGAGGAGGGGGAGAGTGGGGAGACGGAAGGACAATAAGGAGGAGAAACAAAAAGAATAAAGCACACAAGTTTCCCATTGGTTAACCTGTGCACATATCTATACATAAGGTCTGCTAGGGCTTATGTAACAGCTCTCTCCATGTTCAGTAAACCGTCCTTATGGGCATACAGCTATGGACACAAAAATGTTTTAATGCTTTTACAGCAACCAATATACACGTACACCCCCAAACCGTAAGAACTTGCCTCTCCCTGATGACCATCTACAGAAATGGACACAAGAACCTCTGATCTAGCTCCCTTGCCAAACTGGAGTGAATGTTTGAACATAGCATATCTGCAAAAGAGGACCTTTTACATGCACATGCTTTAACCCATATACCAGTGGTATTATAGCCATATCACACCAGCCATCCAGCAATCATCCCTACAATACAGTAGACCTTAAAAAAAAATGGACCCCACAGAGTATCATACTTGTACCTACTATAAAGATGGATGATTGAGATTCTCTTTAAAACCACTTTGAAATACTAAAGGTACAGAGTTTCTGGTGTTCTGTCCCAGACCTCGATGGGGAACATACAATCCCTCTGGGGTTGGAAGGGTGACACTCAGACAGGTTTACACCCTTCCCATCCCCTCCCCCCCATATAAAAAAATTAGTAGGCAAGTGAGTAGGAATAAGAGAGAAGAGAGAGGAGGGTGAAATGGTATGATCAAAGAAAGTTGAAACGGAGAGGTGGAAAGGACATCGATGGAATAGAGAAATTCTTACAGATGCTCACCTGAAGAATACGTGCTCATTTAATATAAAGAGAATGTAGCTAATATATGAAGTAGCCTGGAAAGATAAGCATACGTAACTCGTTAGCATGCGCGCGCGCACTAGCTTTATACATGTATAGTATCAGGGGCGGATAGAGGGGGGTGGTTTTGGGGGTTGCAACCCCCCCTTTTTGTCCAAAATACTTTCTTTTTTTTTCCCCACGACGAAGAATTTTACTTTGCACACAGCAGCCGCCAGCGCGCGTATAAGTATTACATGTAAATAACTGTAGATCACGTGTGCGAACGTTCACGAGTTTCAATGCCGCGAAATATATATGATCTCTGGCTACTGAGTGCTCATATTTTAATTTACTAGTACAGCTGTATTCTTTATATAAAATAACAAGCAACATAGCTTCTGTACTGATGCTGATCAAAAAGTAACGGTGATTCTTTCAGAAGTTCAGCGTGCGCGTGCCACGTGTAACGGACCCGCGATTTTGTCTTGTCTTGAATACAAGCTTTCTGTGGCATTTTCGGTCAGTGCAGATGGTTTTACAATCTACTCTACGTGATTTATTAAAACAATCGCTAATGCGATTGCTTGTTCTGTGATAGCGTAATCACCGGATTTTCTTTCGCACTCGTCTCTATGCATGAATCATAATGCATGCACTGAACCATGCAAGAGGCGATGTAACTGAAAGCTGGTATCTTCTCCAATACGGCAATAAATTAATATCACACTGCACTCTAAAGAACAAAACAGGACATTTATAAAAACTCTTACTCAAGTATGCATGCAGTTTTCTTACTTTAGAAAGTAAGCATTGATCAATCTACTATATGATTTTAAATGATCCTACATGAGGGATCCATGTTAATCAATGAGAAGGATCAAAACATATATCAGTGCAACAATTTTTGGCTTTGATTTCCTTGCATGCGTGCATAGGAAGAGTACCTGTGGATGAAATCTGCGAGCAGTTTCATGCATCCGATTGTAGTACATAGATCAGCAATTGCAATTGCCAGTCTTATAATCGTAAATTGCTGAATTACTTGATTCCTGAAAATTATTACAATTTCCGTTTTTTGCACGCAGTTTTATGTAGTGTTTTGAGCATGATATAATTAAAAAGCGTTGGCGTCTGGGGCTCCGCCCCAGACCCCGCTGGGGGAGCTTACAGCGCTCCCCCAGGCCGGGCGAGCGGGGAACCCCCTCCCGCACCTCCCCCCCCCCCCTTTATTTATGATTATTCATCCACAACCCCCCCTTTTCTGAAACCCTGTATCCGCCCCTGAGTATGTCTATGCCTATGCAATGGTTCATGCCATATTGCTGCGTGTACTACGCACCGTACGCCATGCACGGTGTTCCGTGTGCGGCTCAATAGCTAATAGGGCCCTTACCTTTGGACTTGTGGAAAGAGTCTAGTTGATCGACACTTAAACAGCCTGAAAGTACAGGCACCCCTCTTTCAGCCATAATTTAAAATTATTTTTAAAATGACTTTTGATCATATTTCCGGCCAATCTAAAGTCGGCATGTAAGTTTCGACCAGTATACTTCATAAATTTTAGAATGGACTGTATACCAGCGTGCATGTCGTCATTGACCATCTGTTCCTATTTACTTGCCATACGTTGCAGTTTTAAGATATTTGATGTACTTGTGCAGATGGGCGGGGCACGTAAACACCCTGTCTCAAGCCGTCAAGGCCTGGTTAGATCCACGGTTAGAATAACTTGTGGATGCTAACATGGTCAATTGCAAGTCCACACCATTGAACTGCACTAACTCATAAAGTAAAATCAATACTGTACTATAATTAAGGTATAAAATTATACTGTAGAATAATTACATGTAAACCATTTGTGTCTATATATATAATTATAATAATATAATAAATAATACTATATGCAGCAATATATGATCGCGATCGACGATCGGAATGCATTCTAGCAGAGCATGCACAAATGCATGTACTAAGCTATATCAGTATAGCTTAGCAGGCCAGGACAGAAGTTCGCGTATATTGTTTATACATATGCATGTTCTTGTATTAGTTGTATAATCAGGTTTTAGTTGTACCTACATGTAACTCTAACTTGAACCTCTGGTCTATTGTAATTTTATAGGTTTATTTCTTCCCCATATTAAACAATATGTCATTTTTTTATACATGCATATGCATGTCGGACATATATGTATGCATAAATACTTTATGTATCATACATGTATATACTGCATTGTATTGTGTGCATATTACGACGCGTACGACGACGTATATATACATGTAAAAACTATCTGCCTCGATCACGTCATGTATCAACTGTACATGTACTAAGTTTATGTTAATAATAATAATATACGCGTAATACGCCTACATGTATAGCTACGTTACGTTGTATACATGAAAAGATGTATATACATGTATATGCTGGCCGCAGAGTTGGCCTATAACACAAAATCCGAGGTTATATCATAAGCTAGCTCCAGACTCTAAGCTTATAACAGTATCATCTTGTTGCATTTAGGTTGACTGCATGTAGATCGATCGTGATGGCTTAAGGGGCGTGGCACAATACATCTTATGTAATATCGAACACTTTGATTGCAAAGTGTCTTCGAGGTCGTGGTATATCTGGGTCAACCTAACTATATTAATATTATATTGGAGCAATTTGTATGATCATCAGTTCATGATTAAAACAAACACATGAACAATATTACACCAAAAATTAGGGTGTTCAAAGGGAGTTCTTTGATGAGATCTTGAACTAGATCAAAATGTGCAGATCCATGTAGTACCAGGGTGACATCTGTTAGGGTAAAAGAATTACACCTTCACACTTTATAATGACATACGTACATGCACATAGATCTGTAGTCACATACACAGTGGTGTTGAGAGTGACGTACATCTTCAGCAGGGAGCAAGTAAATACCTGCCCACATTCACACATCCCACAAGCCAGTTGGTCCTTTACACAGATGTCTGTACATACATGTGTACATGTAAACATTTAAGTGAACATACATGTACAATGCATTATCATTCCAAACAGCACCCACCTTGTTCCTTAAAATTCCCAGGTACATGGGATGTCATTTTGTTTCAAGTAGAAACACTCTTACCTGCATATACATGTGTACATTTCAGTGAACAAGGAAAATGCCTACATTCCAAATAGCGCCCACCTTACACCTTAATAATACAATGCTGGCACTCTGGGGACACCATTCTGGTTCAAGGTGAGGCCAAGAGCCAAGAGGAACACTCGGAAACAGATGTCTGTACCTGTATTGGTATAAACAAATACAACAACACGCCATCTTACTGCTGAAATTTTACGGGCGTATGCAACCTTCATTAGCAAGCACATTGGGGATCTCATTGTGGCCCCTCCCCTCTGCATAGGTGAGCTATCTTTTATTATATGCTATTAACACTATCCAACCAGTGCCAATACACCCCCCATATATATGGGGTGTTTTTTGTGCAGCCATGTAAAACAAAATTTGATTACAAATGTTTACATCCTGAGCAGCTTACATGTACAGCTTGTGTGTGTGTATGTGTGTGTGTGTGTGCACTCACTCATCACATGACACTTTCTCTCCATCTACACAATAAGTCTTCTGGTTCAATTAAGGTCATGCAGGCCAGAGAAACACATTTGTACTTATACATTTACATGTAAGTGACGTTTGTAATGCTGGAACATGGACATCACCCTCATTCCAAATAGCACACACCTTACTCCTAGCATAGCAGGCACAGTGGGGACTTTATTCTGGTTGAAGGTCAAGCCAGAGAAACACACCCACACAGATGTCTGTACCTGTCTACATGTGTACAATACAATGCAACAACACTTTGCCTTCATTCCTACCACTGCCCACCTTAATAAATTCCATAGCAGGAAAATTGGGGACAAAAAGCACCATCTTGTCTGTACCTGCAGTGTACATGTGTACATTTCAGTCAACAAGCAGGAATGCCCACATTCCAAATAGTGCTCACCATACACTTTAATATAGCATTGCTGGCACTTTGGGGATACCATTCTCGTTCCCTCTGAAACATAGTACCTACAATTATTGGTACAATACAGACACACAGAAGTCAAATACAAATGCAAGCCATCTTACTGCTTATGGGCGTACACATGCAGCCTTTGGGGAAAAGGGGAAAGGGGTCGTACATATAACGTATATTGTAAATACGAGTGCAAATAGTACAAGTTTAAGAGTGATGGTGACCTTGTTTTGAGGAGGAGCAGTCGTTTGCACCCATCAACCACGAAATTCACATTGAGGATCTCAACCTGGCCCTCTCACATGCGCCCAATCTACCACTAGCGCAGAGGGCACATGGGAGGAGAGAGGGCATATGCAGGTCCATAGCCAAGTAGTCTGGCAGCGGAGGGGGTGGTGGTAGTGGTAGTCGGGGGTCGCTGTCGGCTATTCAACCTGTGGGGGGGGGGGGGGGCTGTCAAAAAGGGATCGATACCCCCTGGTACGGGCCTGAGCAGGGGGGGGGGGGGGTCCCTTGCAATGGGCCAAATACGAGAGTACAAAGAGCCACAAAGCGCCTTCAGGCCTGATGCAAAGAAAATTAAGCTAGACGGGGGGAGAACTCAACCATCGAACGGGGAGGATCGACCGATCCCCCCAATCCCCAGGAGAGGCATATGGAAGGGGAGAGGCATATGGGAGGGGAGAGGCATATGGGAGGGGAGAGGCATATGGGAGGGGAGAGGCATATGGGAGGGGAGAGGCATATGGCCCGAGGGAAGACGCATATGGGAGGGAAGAGGCATATGGATGGGGAGAGGCATATGGGAGGGGAGAGGGCTCATACATTTCCTCTTCTTCCTCATCACTGTCCAAGTCCTCATAGCTGCATTGAGAACAATCTACCCATAGAAATAGATCTGTCACCCCTACGACCACCCATCATTCTATCATATCCATCTCCCCTAACACGTACTCATAAGACATTGCATACCCCTACACCTCTCATATGTGCCCCTACCTTCATGCACTCACTCGTAACATCTCACATTCTCCCTCTGCACCATTACAACTCTTCTCTCCTCTGTACACAACTAGAAATCAAGGAAAGTTAAGGATGAATTGTGTGTAGGGAAGCTGTTTACCTTCATATCTCCTGGCTCTCAGCCCACTTGTCTACAATGATTGTCTTTCCAAGGTTCTCTCCATGCTTAAACTTTGTCAACCCATGGTTTCTCTTATATGTATTCTCTTGCCAAGTGCACCCATTGGATCACAAATTGCATGGTGGAAGCCAGATGCGCTCTAAATATAAAGGAGAATAGAGTAATACACGTACATAGAAAAATTAATACCACAATATATGTGGCAAGCGAACTAGTATGCAAGATACGCACTGGCAAAACTAAAACACGCACCAGCACATGTGCTGGTATACTATCTGAGCTATGTGCAATAATAACCCACAATAACCGGCTTACCGTTTCTACGCACAGTGCGAATCCAGTTACTAGTAGTCACCATCGTTGGGCAAATCGGTTAGCTCCGCTTCACAAGATTGCAGACTACTTTCCACTCCACTGAGTTTTAAAAATAGGCCTCTAGTTCAGAGAACAATTAATTATCCCACAATTGGCAGATGACGTTGTTAACATACGCCCCCTTGGCCTTATTATATTACTCTGTTACAAATATTAATAATATGCCATACGATTGCAGGTCTTGTTTTGGCTGTCTAGTTACCGGTACACACTTTGGGTAATAGCGTAGTAGGCCGTACTAGTATCAACGTAACAGCGGTCTCGGTGTGTACGGCACGAAGTGTTGCCTGCCCGTGTACCGCCTGAATGGCTGATGTACGTCAGTTGATTGCAGTTCGCTTGTACAATGCATCACAAATTAAAGCATGCAGTACTAGTTGCAATGTATATATACACTTCCATATACATACAATATCCGCATAATTTTCTACCCTTCACATATCTGCATTTCACTCCCGATATTGGTCCACACTTTACCATTATAGACACGCATCTGCATTCTAGTCCTCATACTAAGCATTCGACATACTGGTCCCGATATGTATCCCGATACTAGCATTGCTGCATATGTATCAGCATATGGTATCATATGCAGAGTCTGCATAGTTCTGCATACGATACACTTCCGCGCGGTGTTGTGTGCGTACATATACCTTTAAGATGTAACTCTGTCACTTAAAGTGTATCTATATCACCTCAATTATGAAGTCACAGCTGCCATCGTTCATATGCTGCCATACTATATCTCGCAAACCACGCCCTCAACCGTCAGAAAGTAATTACACACAAGGCTGAACATTGGGGTGTAATTGCAGTAAACCAGTGTTGTGACAACACACCTCTAAAATTACCTAACACCCCACTGTTGGTGGGGTATGCTGCTAACACCCCAGCATAGCCTGCTAACACCCATACAAGTCAGCGACCTGCGCTAATTAATATTCATGACGCACACGTAATGCGGAGAGTTTTTAAATAGAAATGTTCAAATTAGAGCGAACAAACGCTTGCGGGCTTTTCTCGAACGCGACGCGTCCGATGGAGCTGATTTTTTCAACATGGGTTGAGAAGTGTTTGTTCTAAACGATTTATATAATTTGAGCGCTAGGCGTGTACTTACGCATCGCTGCCGAACTTTGAGTGCGCGTATTTGGAATACTGAAGCTCTGCTCGCTCTTGAAGGAGCCCTGATACCTCAGTTATGTACGGTAAGTGTTCACACTAACGCTCCTGTGTATTTACATGCATTTACTTTTAGATATCTTTCATGACTGATCAACCACATTGATTGTATTGGCAGCTGGAAAGCTAGATGATTCTTCAAATTTCCAGATGCTAATTAGAAATGATGTCTGGAATAAGCATCGCTATTACAGGTAAGAGAAAGGGATATAACGTATTGAATTCCATATCATAACGATTCAACCATGCCACAAGTATGTTCGCCCTTGTGCCACACCCATCTCGCCCCCTTGTGTCATAACCATGTTCCCCCTTGCACCACCACTGTGTTACCCCCTTGCGTCATAACCAAGTTCCCCCTTGCACCACAACTGTGTTCCTCCCTTGTACCACAACTGTGTTACCCCCTTGTACCACAACTGTGTTCCTCTCTTGCACCACAACTGTGTTACCCCCTTGTACCACAACTGTGTTCCTCCCTTGCACCACAACTGCTACCCCCTTGCACCACAACTGTGTTACCCACTTGCACCACAACTGTGTTCCTCCTTTGCACCACAACTGTGTTACCCTCTTGCACCACAACTGTGTTCGTCCCTTGCACCACAACTGTTACCCCCTTGCACCACAACTGTGTTACTCCCTTGCATCACAACTGTGTTACCCCCTTGCACCACAACTGTGTTACCCCCTTGCACCACAACTGTATTACCCCTTGCGTCACAACTGTGTTACCCCCTTGCGTCACAACTGTGTTACCCCCTTGCGTCACAACTGTGTTACCCCCTTGCGTCACAACTGTGTTACCCCCTTGCACCACCACTGTGTTACCTCTTTGCACCACAACTGTGTTACCCCCTTGCACCACCACTGTTACCCCTTTGCACCACAACTGTGTTACCCCCTTGCACCACCACTGTGTTACCCCTTTGCACCACCACTGTGTTACCCCCTTGCGTCACAACTGTGTTACCCCCTTGCACCACCACTGTGTTACCCCCTTGCACCACCACTGTGCACCACAACTGTGTTACCCCCTTGCGTCACAACTGTGTTACCCCCTTGCGTCACAACTGTGTTACCCCCATGCACCACCACTGTGTTATCCCCTTGCACTACAACTGTGTTACCCCCTTGCACTACAACTGTGTTACCCCCTTGCACCACCACTGTTACCCCCTTGCGCCACAACTGTGTTACCCCCTTGCACCACCACTGTGTTATCCCCTTGCACCACAACTGTGTTACCCCCTTGCGCCACAACTGTGTTACCCCCTTGCACCACCACTGTGTTACCCCCTTGCACCACAACTGTGTTACCCCCTTGCGCCACAACTGTTACCCCCTTGCACCACCACTGTGTTATCCCCTTGCACTACAACTGTGTTACCCCCTTGCACTACAACTGTGTTACCCCCTTGCACCACCACTGTTACCCCCTTGCACCACAACTGTGTTACCCCCTTGCACCACCACTGTGTTATCCCCTTGCACCACAACTGTGTTACCCCCTTGCGCCACAACTGTGTTACCCCCTTGCACCACCACTGTGTTACCCCCTTGCACCACAACTGTGTTACCCCCTTGCGCCACAACTGTTACCCCCTTGCACCACCACTGTGTTATCCCCTTGCACCACAACTGTGTTACCCCCTTGCACCACAATTGTGTTACCCCCTTGCACCACAACTGTGTTACCCCCTTGCATCAAAACTGTGTTACCCCCTTGCATCACCACTGTGTTACCCCTTTGCACTAGAACTGTTACCCCCTTGCGTCACAACTGTGTTACCCCCTTGCACCACCACTGTGTTACCCCCTTGCACCACCACTGTGCACCACAACTGTGTTACCCCTTTGCACCACAACTGTTACCCCCTTGTGCCACAACTGTGTTACCCCCTTGCACCACCACTGTTACCCCCTTGCACCACCACTGTTACCCCCTTGCACCACCACTGTTACCCCCTTGCACCACCACTGTTACCCCCTTGCACCACCACTGTGTTATCCCCTTGCACTACAACTGTGTTTCCCCCTTGCGCCACAACTGTGTTACCCCCTTGCACCACCACTGTGTTACCCCCTTGCGCCACAACTGTGTTACCCCCTTGCACCACCACTGTGTTACTCCCTTGCACCACCACTGTGTTACCCTCTTGCACCGCAACTGTGTTACCCCCTAGCACCACAACTGTGTTACCCCCTTGCGCCTCAACTGTGTTACCCCCTTGCACCACAACTGTGTTACCCCCTTGCGCAACAACTGTGTTACCCCCTTGCGCAACAACTGTGTTACCCCCTTGCACCACAACTGTTGCACTACAACTGTGTTACCTCCTTGTGCCACAACTATTTGTCTCCTTTACAATGTAGGCAAGCAGCTCTGGAAACAGTTCTAGGAAGAAGTCTACAGGCTCATATCCTTTGTGACACAGTTGTTGTTCTACAAGGAGGAATCAAATGGCTGGCTTCCTCTTCTGCAGCTTCATCCATCACGATTTCCTCCTCTGCTGCTACATCCATCACCATCACTGCATCTCCTGTTCCTTCCTCACACATGTATTGCTCATCAACTTGCATGGCTTCATGCATCCGTTGTGGTTTCCTCGCCCACACACACGTCATTTCCCTGCTCAACGTCGCCATCAAACTCGTCATCGCTCATATCGCTATCCATATCTTCCATATATACTGGAGAAGAAATTTGGGGTCGGATGGGAGCTTTGTATTGCACGCCATGTCAAATACTATTGCGATATCGACGTCGATAAAAACTCTATAGGTTACGTAGTGTGTAAATACGTAGTTACAGCTGCAGTTCCCTAAATGTAAACCGCATGATACATTTTGTTCGTACGCGCATCCCGCTCGTCACATTAATGTGCCTTCCGCATTGCGCAAGCGCTACTATCGGGCACAATAATGTGCCCTTCGCAGGTGAAGGGTTACACCCTAGTGTGTTGCCATAACACTCCTCGGGCTGTAACACCCCTCAAACCTAACACCCCTCGGGCCAGTTTTTTTAACAGTGTGATTAGTGAGCCGCTACTGTATATATACCAGTGAGAAAATTACAATACATACAAATTTACAAAGCAATGCTACAGTTCAGTTGACTCTCCTAGCCTCGAATTCTCGAAGATATATACATGTCCAATTGGCGCTCACGACTCACTGAAAATGACGCTCTTTTGAACGTAGTTCACGGCGACAGAGAGTTTGGCATCGTCAAAATAGTCCTGCCCAATGATGTTCACGTTTTCAAATCGTCCGTGGGACAGGTAGACTTCGGTTTTGACTCCGTGAATGGTCACAGTGGCCGTCGACGGTATGTTTTCACAACCAAACGCTTCAAATGTTTCTTTTCGAAGATAAGTACATTTGGACCCGGTGTCATATAGGAAATGTACGTTTTTAGATGTACTCTTCAGTTTTAACACCAAAGGGACAAAGACGCGTCGATGAACTCCGTAGATAACACCATTTGCAGGAAACGTGGGGTTCATATTCAATGCCGGGCTCAAATGAACCACTGACAAAAGTTCATTTACTTTTGGGATATCTGTTTCGGATATGTCAGTTATCATGACGTCGTAGGCGTATGGATCCATCGGTTCCATAGGACCATCGCTTTTACTTTCATCAGTCATCATATCACGAAGGATCTTTTGCTACTAGTTGATCTTTTCTCACCGTGTGGAAGTTAGCCCAACATTCCTCAGCCGCACATTTTAAAATGAATAGGTTTAACATTCCTCACGCGGCGGGCGCAGAAGCGCGCGCTTAATAGATCGTGAACGTAAACACTGTTATATGGAGTTGCTTCGCCGTGATCGTGAGCTGTACGATGTAGTCACAGGGTAGATGTGTACCTGTGCCAACCACGGACACAACATCAGGCGCGGATCCTGAACACTGGACCAGCTGGGAGCGTGTCCACAACTAATAAGTACTTACAAGCTAAGCTGACATATGGAGATGGATGTCATTCTTGTGAGTTGCAAAGCATATTGAGGCAAAGTGTGAGCTGTTCCTTGTACCCACAGAGTAGGTGTGTCTCTGTGCCTACTGGTGACCCAACGCTATGGGTGGATTTTAAACACTGGGGGTGTGACCACAATTAATAAGTACTTACAAGCTGACCTATGCCATTCTTGTGAGTTGCAATGCACATTGAGGCAAAGTGTGAGCTGTTCCTTGTACCCACAGAGTAGGTGTGTCTCTGTGCCTACTGGTGACCCAACGCTATGGGTGGATTTTAAACACTGGGGGTGTGACCACGACTAATAAGTACTTACAAGCTGAACTATGCCATTCTTGTGAGTTGCAAACCACATTGAGACAAAGTGTGAGCTGTTCCTTGTACCCACAGAGTAGGTGTGTCTCTGTGCCAACTGGGGACCCAACGCTATGAGAGGATTTTGAACACTGGGGGTGTGACCACGACTAATAAGTACTTACAAGCTGACCGATGCCATTCTTGTGAGTTGCAAAGCACATTGAGACAAAGTGTGAGCTGTTCCTTGTACCCACAGAGTAGGTGTGTCTCTATGCCAACTGGGGACCCAACACTATGAGTGGATTTTGAACACTGGGGGTGTGACCACGACTAATAAGTACTTACAAGCTGACCGATGCCATTCTTGTGAGTTGCAAAGCACATTGAGGCAAAGTGTGAGCTGTTCCTTGTACCCACAGAGTAGGTGTGTCTCTGTGCCAACTGGGGACCCAACGCTATGAGTGGATTTTGAACACTGGGGGTGTGACCACGACTAATAAGTACTTACAAGCTGACCTATGCCATTCTTGTGAGTTGCAAAGCACATTGAGGCAAAGTGTGAGCTGTTCCTTATACCCACAGAGCAGGTGTGTCTCTGTGCCAACTGGTGACCCAACACTATGAGTGGATTTTGAACATTGGGGGTGTGACCACGACTAATAAGTACTTACAAGCTGACCTATGCCATTCTTGTGAGTTGCAATGCACATTGAGGCAAAGTGTGAGCTGTTCCTTGTACCCACAGAGTAGGTGTGTCTCTGTGCCTACTGGGGACCCAACGCTATGGGTGGATTTTAAACACTGGGGGTGTGACCATGACTAATAAGTACTTACAAGCTGAACTATGCCATTCTTGTGAGTTGCAAAGCACATTGAAGCAAAGTGTGAGCTGTTCCTTGTACCCACAGAGTAGGTGTGTCTCTGTGCCAACTGGGGACTCAATGCTATGAGTGGATTTTGAACACTGGGGGAGTAATAAGTACTTACAAGCTGACCTATGCCATTCTTGTGAGTTGCAATGCACATTGAGGCAAAGTGTGAGCTGTTCCTTGTACCCACAGAGTAGGTGTGTCTCTGTGCCTACTGGTCACCCAACGCTATGGGTGGATTTTAAACACTGGGGGTGTGACCACGACTAATAAGTACTTACAAGCTGACCTATGCCATTCTTGTGAGTTACAAAGCACATTGAGGCAAAGTGTGAGCTCCCAAGTAAAAATGGCCAGCTTGTGACAAGCCTGTCACATGGTTGTGGCAACCTTGTTTACAACCTTGTAAGATAAACATGCTTGTTTAATGGTTGAGGAAGGTTGCAGATAGGTTGTAGTTGGTTGTGAGATTATCAACAAGCTTGTCATATGGTTGTGGAAGGTTGTAAGATTGTCAATGTACTTTGTGGTCGAAGTGAATTCATGCTGATACGAATTGTCATGTTGTATTTTTATTACATAGATATAAAGGATGCCGGACAACTAGTATAATACGTTTTGCACCCAATGCCAGACGTCTCAGCTATTTGTTTTCTTAGTTCTACAGAATCCATGGGGACCTTCATTATCTGTGCGTTTGCATATCTTCAAGCTGGCAACTAATGTATATACGATTTGTTGACAGACGTTTACATGTATTTCTTTACCACAGATCTCGTTTCATTTTCACAAAGGCCTGTGCTAATACTAGCAGATGGATACAAATCGTGGTATAGGCCTACATGTACGTATAGGCTAGATACCCTATACCTTCCGCCAATACGCGACGGTCGCATGTACTAGTATCGATAGCCAACTTCAACTGGGCTATAGGTACAAGGGAACGTTTGTACTTCCGTACATACTGATGAACCTAAGCTAAACTAAGCCCAGCTAGTTGGGCGCACCCTAAACTAAGCCCAGCTAGACTATCAAATCCAGCTAGACCCATCGCCCATCCGATATACATCCGAGTTTAGCTGGACTTAATAGTGGATCAGCAGACTGTTCACCCGTCTAGCTGGGCTAGGCTGAGAAGTATGTACGGGGTATATGGTTATAATAAGTTGCTATAATTGGAAGGGGGAGGGGGGGGTGGGAGGGGAGAAAGTAAAAAGGAACCCTTCCAAGCGTACATAGTACAAACGTACGTCCCTCGTTCCTAGCCCAGTTGAAGTACGTCTGGCTCCCGAGACTATACCTGTACGCCGACTTACTAGTAGGCCTGTGCGTAACTTTTTTCATTCTGGTCTTGAATTGCCGTGTCACAACGCCGTTTGTTTGAAATGTGTAGTTCTGCTTGTCACAACTCACAAGCCTGTGAATCTGAAAGCTTCTTTTAAAAAAAAAAAACGGATCGATTCCAAATAATTGAAATTTTAACGGGCACGTGATGCTCCACGTTTGTAACTCTTTCTTATGAGGTTGGGGAGTGATCCGATGACATCGCTGCTATGACCGAGCTTTCTGCTATGAGATGTCTTCGAGACGAAATGCAGATTGTTTTATATTGGTAAGGTGTGATGGAGAAGTGCTTACAAGATCTGGTAAGTGTGAATGCAATAAATGGTGACATAGATGGGTTGATACTTCGGTGTACTAGTATAGGTAGAAAATGGTTTTTGGGAGGGTTGTCCATTTAAAATACGCGCAACTAACCTGAATCACGCGTAAAGTTTGTGATTGGTAAGAGGATTCCAGTATATGAAAGAAAACGTTTTTCACCAGCTCATGTTACTAGGATCGCGGACCAACCAGTTGTACACTATGCATGTAGTGGTCCTGTGGAACTGCATGCGCCCATAGACGCGCGAGTGCATGTATGGATACAAACCGCTTTGCAATGATAATAAATACCATCTCCTATAATCGAGACTGCATTTGTATTGTATACGTATGCTTTGTATTCCAATAGTTGCTTACTAATAGCTGTATCATCCAATCCAGGTAATCATCTGAAATGGAAATAACACTTGATGAGCTGCTTGAAAATGTTGGCGGGTGCAGGAATTAATTCAACAACTCCTATATGCATCTGGACTCTTGCAACAAGCAATACAGCAACAGTCATCAATCAGTAAACTTCTAATTATCTAGCTGTTCTTTGGATTTGTATTAGCCTTTTGACATTTCATTGTATTTCTCTAGTACATGTATCTGCAGGGAGTGAACAAGTGTATATAATTAACATTCTCACCACAAGGTTTTATGAAATTAATTAACATCCTCATCACAACGTTATTTTGGCTCACTACAACTTTGCAACAGGTTGTAACAAGCTGGGAACAGTTTCTAATACTTCCTAGTGACAAGCCAATAACAAGCTTGTTTACATGGTTCGTACAACCTTGTTACATGGTTGAAACAACCTTGTGAACAAGGTTGCTACAAGCTTGTCACCAGCTAGCCATTTTTACTTGGGCTGTTCCTTGTACCCACAGAGTAGGTGTGTCTCTGTGCCAACTGGGGGCCCAACGCTACAGTACCGTCCACGAGCAAGTTAAAAGCCCTCGCTCGACTCGCTAATGCAAGCGAATTAAGTTTGCGTGTGCTTACACGCGAGGAAAGAAGTTGTGCCTTAATACTACACGCGTGTCTTTGTACACGCGCTCGCGCTCGCAACCCGCGCAAGGCGAGTACACGCGAGTACACGCAATCGCTACACGCGAGCCTCGCGCGAGCACTTATATTTATTTTGCAAATGTATTATATAATGCCATTCAATCTACTAGACAAATGGTATGATACATTTAGTACTATTAATTTAGAACTTAACTCCAGAGTATATTACATACACGCATGTATGGGCACCATAGCGCATCTGAGCACTACATGTACACCAAAGCCAATTACAACAATGCATAGTGTGTGCGCATATTACTAGCGACATACATGTAGCCACGACTGACGAGGCGTGGCTTTAAAGCATAAACGGTAAATGTAGATCTGTTTGAGAATCTATTCTAAGTATATGATTTTCAACAAAACTTTGCAAAGCTACATGTATCTCTCACTATGCTCTCACTCTGGTATACGGTAATGGCTAATGCGTCAGCCCGTAGCGGTAGGTGTGGCAGATATTTAATTATCGGCTCTTAATATTTTTTGTAATGTTTACATATATTCACCGCTTAGGGGGTTAAAACATGCGCGACAGTGATATGTGGGGGAGTGAGGGTGTATATGTACTTTAACCCTTTTAACCCTTTTAACCGTTGACGCCCAGCCTGACAGTAGCACATGGAGAAGGAGTTACATGTAAGAATTGCAGGGTGGGCAGAGAGAGGAAATCGGCAACACAGGCTGCGCTGGCAATAGCGCTAGTGTCGTTCGCGCGTTGCGCTATTATTAAATCTTGTAACTAGTATGACTTTCCTTGGCTGTCTGCGTTACTAGTACATGTGCATGCATGGTTACGCTGAATGTTTTCTTCTTGTATCTTGTAGTAGCCTTCGAGCTGCCAGTCAAAACAATCCTAGGTCATGGTTTCATGAAGAAACGCTGTCTAGTGATGACAACATCATCATGGAAAAGATGCTGTGCAATGAACTGATGTGAGAACACCAAGTACATGTACAGCCATTAACAGATGACTTATTGATAAGGTGAATTGTATCCCAAATTCTGTTCTGGGGAAGTGTAGGACTGTGGTCCATGGAGTGACTGTATAGGGGGAGGAGGTGGGGTAGTATAGAAGTCTTGGGAGGGGATTTCTCCAATCTTCGGGAAGCACCTCCATCCCTCACCTTCCCTCCTCCCCTTTCCTCCTCACTTTCCCTCTCATTCCCTTCCTTTCCCTCCTCCACTTCTCTCATTCCCTCTCCTTCACTCCTCCCCTTCCCGTTTCTTCACTCCTCCCCTTCACTCCTCTCAATCCCTCCTCCACTAGCTCCTCCCCTTCACTCCCTTTCACTCCTCCCTCTCCCTCTCTTCACTCCTCCCCTTCCCTCCCTTTCACTCCTCCCTCTCCCTCCCTTCACTCCTCCCCATCTCTCCTCTCATTCCCTCTCCTTCACTCTTCCTCTTCCCTCCCTTACATTCCTCCCTTCCCTCCCTTTCACTCCTCTCATTCCCTCTCCTCCACTACTCCCCTTCACTCCCCTCCACTCCTCCCCTTTCCTCTCCTCCACACCTCCCCTTCACTCCTCACATTCCCTCTCCTCCACTCCTCACCTTCATTCCCCTTCACTCCTCTCATTCCCTCTCCTTCACTCCTCCCCTTCCCTCTCCTCCACTCCTCCCCTTCACTCCCCATCCCTCCCTTTCACCCCTCACATTCCGTTCCTTCACTCCTCCCTTCACTCCACTCCACTCCTCCCCTTCCCTCCCCTTTCCTCCTCTCATTCCCTCTCCTCCACTACTCCCCTTCACTCCCCTCTACTCCTCCCCTTTCCTCTCTTCCACACCTCCCCTTCACTCCTCACATTCCCTCTCCTCCACTCCTCACCTTCATTCCCTTTCACCCCTCACATTCCGTTCCTTCACTCCTCCCCTTCACTCCCCTCCACTCCTCCCCTTCCCTCCCTTTTACTCCTCACATTCCATTCCTTCACTCCTCCCCTTCACTCCCCTCCACTCCTCCCCTTCACTCCCTTTTACTCCTCACATTCCATTCCTTCACTCCTCCCCTTCACTCCCCTCCACTCCTCCACTCCTCTTCCCTCCCCTTCCCTCCTCACATTCCGTTCCTTCACTCCTCCCCTTCACTCCTCCACTCCCTCTCCTTCACTCCTCCCCTTCACTCCCCTTCCCTCTCCTTCACTCCTCCCTTCCCTCCCTTTCACTCCTCCCTTCCCTCCCTTTCACTCCTCTCAATCCCTCCTTCACTCCTCCCCTTCACTCCTCTCAATCCCTCCTTCACTCCTCCCCTTCACTCCTCTCAATCTTTCCTCCCCTCCCCTACACTACCCTCTTTCTCAAACATACACACCGCAGTACCCTGTTCTGAATATCCTGTCACACAACTATGGTAGTACATACATAAAGGGGAGCCCACTTTGCTATTTTTCCCTCTATTCTGTGTATTTGGCCTTCCTCATCTTGCAGATTAAGACATTTTTAAAGAAGCTTACATGTGTACATGTACAGGAAGCACAAACTGATGTTTTAGATAAGATGTGGTCAGGATAACATGTCCATTCCCTCTCCTTCACTCCTCCCCTTCCCTCTCCTCCACTCCTCCCCTTCCCTCCCCTTTCCTCCTCTCATTCCCTCCCCTTCACTCCACTCCACTCCTCCCCTTCCCTCTCCTCCACTCCTCCCCTTCCCTCTCCTCCACTCTTCCCAACCCTTCCCTCTCCTCCACTCTTCCCAACCCTTCCCTCCTCTCATTCCCTCTCCTTCACTCCTCCCCTTCCCTCCTCCCCTTCCCTCTCCTTCACTCCTCCCCTTCCCTCTCCTTCACTCCTCCCCTTCCCTCTCCTTCACTCCTCCCCTTCCCTCTCCTTCACTCCTCCCCTTCCCTCTCCTTCACTCCTCCCCTTCCCTCTCCTTCACTCCTCCCCTTCCCTCTCCTCCACTCACCCCCTTCCCTCCTCTTCACTCCTCACATTCCGTTCCTTCACTGCTCCCCTTCACTCCTCCATTCCCTCTCCTTCACTCCTCCCCTTCACCCCTTCCCTCTCCTTCACTCCTCCCCTTCCCTCTCCTTCACTCCTCCCCTTCCCTCTCCTTCACTCCTCCCCTTCCCTCTCCTTCACTCCTCCCCTTCCCTCTCCTTCACTCCTCCCCTTCCCTCTCCTTCACTCCTCCCCTTCCCTCTCCTTCACTCCTCCCCTTCCCTCTCCTTCACTCCTCCCCTTCCCTCTCCTTCACTCCTCCCCTTCCCTCTCCTTCACTCCTCCCCTTCCCTCTCCTTCACTCCTCCCCTTCCCTCTCCTTCACTCCTCCCCTTCCCTCCCTTTCACTCCTCTCAATCCCTCCTTCACTCCTCCCCTTCACTCCTCTCAATCCCTCCTCCACTCCTCCTCTTCACTCCCCTCTTTCCTCCCCTTCCCTACACTACCCTCTTTCTCAAACATACACACACCGCAGTACCCTGTTTTGAATATCCTGTCACACAACTGTGGTAGTATATACGTAAAGGGGAGCCCTCTTTGCTATTTTTCCCTCTATTCTGTGTATTTGGCCTTCCTCATCTTGCAGATTAAGACATTTTTAAAGAACCTATTGAAGCTTACATGTGTACATGTACAGGAAGCACAAACTGATGTGTTAGATAAGATGTGGTCAGGATAACATGTCCATTTATAGTGATATGTATACATTCATGGTACCCACAGTGGTTTGTGTTCTGGACTTGTTTGTGATGCTGACTCACTTAAAGATCGAGTGCGCGTGTAAATACAGCGCAATGCGTCATTCGTTGACGCACGCGCAGCGCCGGAGGATTCTTTTGTTGAGGGTATAAAAGGAGCTTGCCTGGAAAAAGGTTTTTCCCCGTATCACGTGATACACAGCTAGTCCCCTTTGGGTGTGCGACGAGAGAGCCTCAGGGGGGTCTTCGATAAACACATAACATTGCATTAGGGACACATAACATTGTAAGGGGTAGGGTTACATGTATATGTCCTCAAAGGATATGGAGGACCGTCGGATTACCGTATACCTTCGCAGGCTTGGCTTCGCGTTGGAACTATGTTACTACCGGTACACGTACGCTCCGTAGCAATGATGAATGATCTCGTAGCAGCCCAGGGCTATGAGCTGTCTTTATGGTAAGTTTAAGCGTACGTACCGCTAGTAAAAAATAAAAATAATAAGTCACGCGACCATTGACAAAGCCACGGCAATAATGTTTATATCATACTAGTACGTCAAAATGCTGTTCAAAGGTTGTTGTTTGCCACTAAGATGAAGTGCCATATTACATTTCAAGGACATACATGTAGAGACTGACATTACTCATGCCAGGTAATGATAGCACATACCAGTACTCTAGTAGTGCAACTAGGCTACCATAAATGTTTATTAGTAGGAGATGTAGCCACATATCAGAGGAGCCAATGAATGGTGGTCCTCAACGTGCACCTTGTTTATGTGGACCATGCATAGTGTCGTAGCCACCTGATTTCCTGCACACACACACACACACACACACACACACACACACACACACACACACACAACACACACATACACACACACACACAAACACACACCATATACATGTATTAGCAAGATTGGCATATATGTAGTCAGTCTTTTGTAATGTAGCAGTTCTGAAAAGAACTGTTTTTTATTACTGAGTACTATGGTCCACAGGTGTGTGGACCATAGTACACAGAGGTGTGGACCATAGTACACAGGGGTGGGGTGGGGGAGGGGGATTGGTCGACCCCCATATGCCCTCTCCAAGGCCTGGGTGGACTTCTCCTCTCCCCTCACCCTCTCCTCCTCCATAGTACACAGGGGTGTGGACCATAGTACACAGGGGTGTGGACCATAGTACACAGGGGTGTGGACCATAGTACACAGGGGTGTGGACCATAGTACACAGGGGTGTGGACCATAGTACACAGGGGTGTGGACCATAGTACACAGGGGTGTGGACCATAGTACACAGGGGTGTGGACCATAGTACACAGGGGTGTGGACCATAGTACACAGGGGTGTGGACCATAGTACACAGGGGTGTGGACCATAGTACACAGGGGTGTGGACCATAGCACACAGGGGTGTGGACCATAGTACACAGGGGTGTGGACCATAGTACACAGGGGTGTGGACTGTAGTACACAGGGGTGTGGACCATAGTACACAGGGGTGTGGACCATAGTACACAGGGGTGTGGACCATAGTACACAGAGGTGTGGACCATAGTACACAGGGGTGTGGACCATAGTACACAGGGGTGTGCACAGGGGTGTGGACCATAGTACACAGGGGTGTGGACCGTAGTACTCAGGGGTGTGGACCATAGTACACAGGGGTGTGGACCGTAGTACTCAGGGGTGTGGACCATAGTACACAGGGGTGTGGACCATAGTACACAGGGGTGTGGACCATAGTACACAGGGGTGTGGACCATAGTACACAGGGGTGTGGACCATAGTACACAGGGGTGTGGACCATAGTACACAGGGGTGTGGACCATAGTACACAGGGGTGTGGACCATAGTACACAGGGGTGTGGACCATAGTACACAGGGGTGTGGACCATAGTACACAGGGGTGTGGACCATAGTACACAGGGGTGTGGACTGTAGTACACAGGGGTGTGGACCATAGTACACAGGGGTGTGGACCATAGTACACAGGGGTGTGGACCATAGTACACAGAGGTGTGGACCATAGTACACAGGGGTGTGGACCATAGTACACAGGGGTGTGCACAGGGGTGTGGACCATAGTACACAGGGGTGTGGACCGTAGTACTCAGGGGTGTGGACCATATTATGGTACACAGGGGTGTGGACCATAGTACACAGGGGTGTGGACCATAGTACACAGGGGTGGGGTGGGGGAGGGGGATTGGTCGACCCCCATATGCCCCTCCAAGACCTGGGTGGACTTCTCCTCTCCCCTCACCCTCTCCTCCTCCATAGTACACAGGGGTGTGGACCATAGTACACAGGGGTGTGGACCATAGTACACAGGGGTATGGACCATAGTACACAGGGGTGTGGACCATAGTACACAGGGGTGGGGTGGGGGAGGGGGATTGGTCGACCCCCATATGCCCTCTCCAAGACCTGGGTGGACTTCTCCTCTCCCCTCACCCTCTCCTCCTCCATAGTACACAGGGGTGTGGACCATAGTACACGGGTGTGGACCGTAGTACACAGGGGTGTGGACCATAGTACACAGGAGTGTGAACCGTAGTACACAGGGGTGTGGACCATAGTACACAGAGGTGTGGACCATAAGATCCCTATTGTGTACAAGGTCTCCTACATCTACATGGTTCAGATAATCATTACACTTGATGGCTGTTACCATACCACTACTATTACCCCTACTCCTCCCCTAGTGGTAGGTAAGGGGAACAGTAGGGGTAGTAAGGAGTTGGTGTAATAGTAGGTAAAGGGAGTAAGGGGAAGAGTAGGGGTGGTGATAGGTAACCCCTACTCTTCTCTACCCCTACTCCTCCCCTTACCTACTATTGCCCTTAGTAGTAGATAAGGGGAACAGTAGGGGTAGTGATAGGTAAGGGGAGGAGTAGGTGTAGGGAAGAGTAGGACTATTACACCAACTCCTCCCCTTACTCCCCCTACTGTTCCCCTACCTACCACTAGGGGAGGAGTAGGGGTAATAGTAGGCTAGGTGAAGAATAGGGGTTGTGGTAGGTAAGGGGAGGAGTAGGGGTAGTAGTAAGTACTAGTAAGGGGAGGAGTAGGGGTAAGGGGAGAAGTAGGAGTAGGGGTAAGGGGAGAAGTAGGAGTAGTGGTTGTAAGGGGAGGAGATACTGCTTTGACCATATATATACGTACCACAGTTGTCCAGTAACGAAGTTCAGTGGTGTAATGCTGGTACCAGGTGCGTCACAGTTAGTTGCGCGATCAAGTATGGCATTCAAGAAGATGGAGCGGACCGTGTGGCAAGAGTAGCCTCTTTTTGGTATCGGTATCAAGCTTCCCTTTCCTTTGCTCCGAGGCAAAAGTGGCTTTAAGAGTCAGTCTCTGACAGTCTGCCTGACCGTCGCCATTCTCAATCATAAACACGTGTTATTCGATTTTAATAGTCGTGAAAATTAGTTATTGCTGCCAGGATGTAAGAGTTTAACAGCAGTACGTTACGTAGTAAGGGTAATATGAAGGAGTTTGAGAGGTTTATAGACACCCCATGTTTCACAACGCTAGACAGACGCCATTTTTAGCCCATTAATTTGGCCGCATGGCCGGCTGACCGTTTTCCAGGCAAGCGCTTTTTATACGCGCACTCGATCTTTAAGTCTTGGTAATAATAGTTCAGTTCATGTATCACACACACATACCCACTGCACACCACAGTGGTTTTGTGCTCTCGACTTGTTTGTTGTGCTGACTGATATGCTGCTCACTTCAGTCTTGATAATATTGTGTGTATGCATCTGTGACACTTGTATGTTACCATTAACAGGTTCGTACATGTATAAGGTGTATTATCCACATATATGCCATTTCGTTTACCTCTCTGTCCCTCTCTCCCTCAATAGGCTATCATCCAAGTGACTTCTCATTCCCGTGTTGAAAATGAGTGGACTATGATTAGATGCTATAATGAACATGTCATTGTGATATTATTGTGCAGTTTTGATAATGATCCTTTTAACACAGTTTCATAGCTATAGTAGCATGTAATAACATGCCGAAGGCATGTTTACATCAGGAGATAGTTAGGGCTTTAGGGTTAGGGTTGCGAGGCGCGAAGCGCCGACGATGCCGACTCCGAATCCGGGGTCAAATTGCACCCGCGGTGCTGTCCAGACACTCTTCATTGAAAAAACACCGCCTCGTCCCGAGTCCGCTTCGCGGACGAGGCGCCTTCGGCGCCGTACTGCGCGCTTCGCGCGCTATACTAACTCGCCTGTGGATAGCAGAAAGGTTAGTGGTCATCTGAAGTACACTAGAGCCAAGGCTGCCAAGCAAAGGCATCAGGTCTTCAATGTCATGTGTTCTACTAACCTGACCAACAGACACCTGTACATGGTCTAGAAATCTATATCTGATTAGCCTGACTCTAACCTAGACATCGAATGTAAATTTTAGCTAGTCACAGCATTAATTGCAGTGTGGTAACTCCACCGATGTATGCTGCTGAGCTCACCACAACAGCATGCACTGACGCGCGGATGTTTAATTATATTTCTATACATACATGCATGCTGTAGTCTCATCAGAGAAGCATGGTCATTTCACCCCGCAGAGGCCATATATGAGCTGTGTGGATCCATTGCCTAAATCAATTAATGTATACTTATAAAACCGGCTTATGTATTAGTTATTTTGTGTACATCGATGCATTGACTCAGGAACCAGCTACAGATGAAACTTTACAAATATTGCAGCACTGCATGTAATTAAACTGATAATTCATGCACAGTATTTAAAAAAAACATATGCATATAATTATAATTATATATAAACTATATGAAGTTTAAGTCCCTTTCTGCAGCTAAGACTGAGAGCTATGGGGCGTGGCACAATACACGTACAGTCGTGCTAGCCAGCACGTTCAATGATACATTCTTATCAGTGTACATATATAACAGAAAGCATCCCTGAGCCAGTCAGTTGGATGTGGGCTGTATATACTAATGACGGTTGCTGCATGCATATATAATATATATGGGCTGGACAAAATATCCTGCATACATGTACATTTATCATATACCCGGCAGAACTTAATTCTTCCGTAGCTAAGCGTCATTTACTATAACTATTCAGAATACAGTGGAACGCTTCCCTGAGGCTATATATGTCTCTTCCTGCATGCTGCATCTGAACTGAATTATACCTATATGTCCATTGTCCCATATCTTTGATGGTGGCGTGGCTCGATACACATGTAGATAGCATGTTCATTGATAGAATATAATAGAAAGCATCCATGAGTAAGGTCTTAAGCTGCACGCTGTTTGTGTCGATTGCTGCATGCAAGGACATTATGGAGAATTATAAGTGAATCAGTAGTTAATCATTGATCTTGAATGCATACAAAATCCATTATCTTAAGGTAACGCCTCGATCATTAATATTACGGCTAAGCTGCAGCATGCATATTGTAGGTATCGCAGTGGAAAGCTTTCCGCTTTTAAGTCCTTTCCTGCATGATGCACCTAGATCGCTTATATCAATCGTGATGGCGATGAGGGGCGGGCCTCAATACACATGTCAACTGAGGACAATACACTCTTCAACTGAAGGTACATACCTATATACGATTAGGGAGCATCGCATGCATGCATTAACGTTGAAACTGTTATATTTAGTATTTAATTTTTTTACTAGGGAAATGCATGTCGTGTTATATCTTCAATAAAATTATGGTCGAACGCATATTGGTACGTACGTCCAGTTAATTCCGAGTGAACAAACCAGAATTGAACATTCATCACACTAACTGATATGAACTATTCTAAGTGTGCAGACAATTACCTTATATGGCTTGCCGGCAGCTGGACATCATAAACCACAAGTGCTGAGATCATGTTCAGCACATGAGCTAGGGTCAAAACTTTCACTGCTACACAACAGTAACTACAGCTTAGTAGTACATGTACCTCTTTTTAAAAAATGATAGGGGAATTCAAGCGCTGGGGCCCTTATCAAGATTGGTTTCCTACTATTTGCTATTAGCTTGTTCCACTTATGGCCATCACAGACATACATGGTGTTATTACATGTACATGTATACAGCAGAACACACTGGTCTGATTGATCTCCTGGGCCAGGGACCTCTTACCTTCGTGTACATGTACACCCTACTGATTAGTGTCTTTTATAGCTATAGTAACACATGATGATTAATAAAAAAATAATAAATACCCGATTATAAATGAATATTCATAGAATAAAATTGTCCATCTACAAAGTTTGACGTCTCTACTGAGCAGCAAGTTCCTTAAGGAGATGCTGTTGGATACAAGTATTGATAGTAACAAAATATTATTAGCACACATCGGTTGGGGTGGGGTGCTCCATACATGTACATGTATACATATACATTCTCTGGTTAAATCGATAAGGGTACAGGGTAGGATTAAGGTGGAGCCATGGTATGAGTGGTTTCATACGGCTAATAATGTCGTGAGAGTGAGGAGGGGAGGAGAGAGGGGATGGGAGGGTGAGAGGGGATGGGAAGGGAGGAGGGGACTGGAGGGGGAGAGGGGATGGGAAGGGAGGAGGGGACTGGAGGGGGAGAGGGGATGGGAGGGGATAGAGGGGATGGGAGGGGGAGAAGGGATGGGAGGGGATAGGGGGATGGGAGGGGATAAAGGGGATGGGAGGGGATAGAGGGTGAGAGGGGATGGGAGGGTGAGAGGGGATGGGAGAGTGAGGAGGGGAGGAGAGAGGGGATGGGAGGGTGAGAGGGGATGGGAAGGGAGGAGGGGACTGGAGGGGGAGAAGGGATGGGAGGGGATAGGGGGGATGGGAGAGTGAGAGGGGATGGGAAGGGAGGAGGGGACTGGAGGGGGAGAGGGGATGGGAGGGGATAGAAGGGATGGGAGGGTGAGAGGGGATGGGAGGGGATAGAGGGGTCGGGAGGGGGAGAAGGGATGGGAGGGGATAGAGGGGATGGGAGGGTGAGAGGGGATGGGAGGGTGAGAGGGGATGCGAGGGTGAGATGGGATGTGAGGGTGAGAGGGGATGTGATGGTGAGAGGGGATGGGAGGGGGAGAGGGGATGGGAGGGGGAGCTGGGGAGTGAGGGGGTTAGGGGATGTGAGGGTGAGAGGGGATGGGAGGGGGAGAGGATGGGAGGGGGAGAGGATGTGAGGGTGAGAGGGGATGTGAGGGGGAGAGGGGATGTGAGGGGGAGAGGGGATGTGAGAGGGAGAGGGGATGTGAGGGGGAGAGGGGATGTGAGAGGGAGAGGGGATGGGAGGGTGAGAGGGGATGTGAGAGGGAGAGGGGATGTGAGAGGGAGAGGGGATGTGAGGGGGAGAGGGGATGTGAGAGGGAGAGGGGATGGGAGGGTGAGAGGGGATGGTAGGGTGAGAGGGGATGGGAGGGGATAGAGGGGATGGGAGGGGATAGAGGGGATGGGAGGGGATAGGAGGGTGAGGGGATGGGAGGGGATAGAGGGGATGGGAGGGAATAAAGGGGATGGGAGGGGATAGAGGGGATGGGAGGGTGAGAGGGGATGGGAGGGTGAGAGGGGATGGGAGGGTGAGAGGGGATGGGAGGATGAGAGGGGATGTGAGGGTGAGAGGGGATGGGAGGGTGAGAGGGGATGGGTGGGTGAGAGGGGATGTGAGGGGGAGAGGGGATGTGAGGGTGAGAGGGGATGTGAGGGGGAGAGGGGTGTGAGGGTGAGAGGGGATGTGAGGGTGAGAGGGGATGGGAGGGGATAGAGAGGATGGGAGGGTGAGAGGGGATGGGAGGGTGAGAGGGGATGTGAGGGTGAGAGGGGATGTGAGGGTGAGAGGGGGAGTGAGGGTGAGAGGGGGTGTGAGGGTGAGAGGGGATGTGAGGGTGAGAGGGGAAGGGAGGGTGAGAGGGGATGTGAGGGTGAGAGGGGATGTGAGGGTGAGAGGGGATGTGAGGGTGAGAGGGATGTGTGAGGGAGAGGGGATGGAAGGGGATAAAGGGGATGGGAGGGGATAGAGCGGATGGGAGGATGAGAGGGGATGGGAGGGTGAGAGGGGATGTAAGGGTGAGAGGTGATGTGAGGGTGAGAGGGGGTGTGAGGGGGAGGGGATGTGAGGGGGAGATGGGATTTGAGGGTGAGAGGGGATGGGAGGATGAGAGGGGATGTGAGGGGGAGAGGGGACGGAAGGGGGAGAGGGGATGGGAGGGGAAGAGGGGATGGGAGGGGGAGAGGGGATGGGAGGGGGAGAGGGGATGGGAGGGGGAGAGGGGATGGGAGGGGGAGAGGGGATGGGAGGGGGAGAGGGGATGGGAGGGGGAGAGGGGATGGGGGGGGAGAGGGGATGGGAGGGGAGAGGGGATGGGAGGGGATAGAGGGGATTGGAGGGTGAGAGGGGATGGGAGGGTGAGAGGGGATGGGAGGGTGAGAGGGATGGGAGGGTGAGAGGGGATGGGAGGGTGAGAGGGGATGGGAGGGTGAGAGGGGATGGAAGGGTGAGAGGGGATGGGAGGGTGAGAGGGGATGTGAGGGGGAGAGGGCATGTGAGGGGGAGAGGGGATGGGAGGGGGATTGTGAGGGGGAGAGGGGATGGGAGGGTGAGAGGGGATGGGAGGGTGAGAGGGGATATGAGGGTGAGAGGGGATGGGAGGGTGATAGGGGATGTGAGGGGGAGAGGGGATGTGAGGGGGAGAGGGGATGTGAGGGGGAGCGGGGATGGGAGGGTGAGAGGGGATGGGTGGGGAGGAGGGGACTGGAGGGAGAGATGACTATGGAAGGGAGAGACGAGCCGGACGAGGGTTTGGGAGAGAGGGGATTGGAGGGGGATGGAGTTTCGGAGGGAGAGAGACAAGGGATTGGGAATGGGACAGAGAAATAGGAGGGATGTAGAGGAGGAAAGAAGAGGCATGCTCCATCATTTCTTCTTTGCCTTAATTTCCCCTACCTTCAGGGTTTCACCCATTGTATCCACATGACACACGATGTGCACACAAGAGAAACACATGATGCAAACCAATACCCAACCCTCAGTCCAAACCTTCAATCCCCTGCCTCCACAACTACAATGTACTTGTAGCATTAACCTCCTTCCACCACTCTCAGCTATGTGATTTAGCCATCACAAACATGAACACATAGGCTTAAATTACATCACCAATACCATCTAGTGGTAAAGCACCCCACCCCAATGTCACTTGTTTTTTCTTACTTTTGAAACACAGCATCATGTCAACCAGAGCTAGTCTGGGTACCAGACCCTTTATTATTATTTATTAACTAGATATAGATATAGATAATAAAGGGTCTGGTAAACGTACGTACATCGAGTGGTGCCAAGCGCCGGAATGTTGGCGGCACCAATAGGATTAGAGGTATGCGATAATTAACATTCCAATCACAGTATAATGGATTCCAACTACGTAATAGCAATCAATTAGTGTTTGGCGCGCATGTATTAGACTCAACACAAAGTGACAGTGAAAGGCAAGCTCAAGTTAAACTGTTCTGAATGGACGAGCGTCCGTTCCAAATGGAGCGCTTCGAAAGCGCTCTTGAGACATGCTGTAAACAGCTAGGCATATCTCTAAGACCAACCCAAATCCAAGCTTTGCGTAGCTTAGTAATGGGAAATGATGTCTTTGTCTCATTGCCTACTGGTTCGGGCAAGACATTGTGCTACGCCGTTCTTCCTCAGCTATTCGACTGCTACAACGGAACCACTGGTTCTATAGTAGTAGTAATCTCGCCGCTTCTTTCTTTGATGAAAGATCAGGTCCAGCTACTGAATTCTATCGGCATTACAGCAGCATACATTGGAAGCGATCAGGACAATGAAT
Source organism: Spongilla lacustris (assembly GCA_949361645.1). Classification (NCBI taxonomy): domain Eukaryota; kingdom Metazoa; phylum Porifera; class Demospongiae; order Spongillida; family Spongillidae; genus Spongilla; species Spongilla lacustris. The sequence goes on along the minus strand of OX442416.1, from coordinate 19,363,673 downwards.
CAATAGTTGAAGGTGTCAAAAACGGAGCATTCCAGATAGTCCTTTTCACACCGGAGTCCATTGTAGGAGGCTCAGAGTGGAGAGATTTGATGACCTCACCTTTGTATCAGGAGAATCTGGTATGTTTAGCTGTAGATGAAGCCCACTGCATTGTAAAATGGTAGGTAATTAATAAGCATTTAATTACAACTAAATCAGTCTTTTCTTTTTAGGGGTACAAACTTCAGAAAAGAGTTTTCAAACATTGTTGAGCTTCGAAGTCTTATCCCTGAAGGAACTCCTTTGGTGGCCCTTACAGCTACAGCGACAATCAAATCCAGAGAGACCATAATTGAATCTCTTGGAATGGTAACACCCTATATTATTTCTTTTTTACCAGACAAGCCTAATATTGTTTATCATGTGAAATTAAAGACAACATTAGATAATGCATTTAACCATATTCTTGACCAAATAAGAACAAATGGTGTAACTACTCCTAAGGTTATAATATTTTGTAGAACCTATGATCATTGCTCACTTCTGTATAGATTTTTTAAACATTCACTGAGAAGTCATTTCACACATCCTATTGGAGCTGCTGATATGTCACACAATCGATGTGTTGACATGTTTACACACTGTACCCACCAATCAGTCAAAGATTCTATAATAGCCTCCATTTCCAATGCTGAAAGTGTTTTACGCATACTCATATGCACTGTTGCTTTTGGTATGGGCATTAATTCACAAGGAGTGAGACAAGTTATACACTGGGGACCATCCTCAGATGTTGAGTCATATATTCAAGAAACAGGACGTGGGGGAAGAGATGGATTACGATGTGATGCAATTCTGTATTATAAAGACTCAGAACTCACTGCTAAGATTACATCACCATTCATGTCAGAGTATTGCAAGAATGTCACTGAGTGCCGTAGAAAGCTTTTGTTCAAAGACTTTGATGGTGTTGGTGAACCATGTGATTGTGGTTTATGTTGTGATGTTTGCAATCCAGATTGTAATTCATTGTAGTATGCATATGAACATGCAATGAGTTCATGTACACAAAAATTAGAATGTATACAAACAAGTTCATGTCATTGAAAGTTATCGGTTCAAAGTAGATATAGCCATAAAGTTTAAGAAATGCTTGGATAGCCAAAGAATGTATTTCTGTTCCTCGAGATGCGAGTATGCTGTATTTTTTAAAGACTTAAATGCTGCATGGTGTCTGTGTAGACTATTGCATGAAAAAACACTACTGGTTTCAAATAGTTGGACAAGAATTTTCTCACAATCAATTGTATCTGATGATTTTATATGTGAACCAGACTCTTCATGTAGATTCATGTCAGCATCATACTTGCTCAAAAAGTCCTTAGTAACATTCAGGCACCTTCCTACCCTTTGAATTGCTTTTACAGTTTTGTTTGCACCCAACATTTTAATTGAACTTTTGCATATTCTGTTCAGATGCTCGAGATGCAAGTCACAGGGGATGTTATGGCCGGCTTTACCTCTAGTGTTCACAAATCGACTCCATAAAAGCTGATGTGCCTGACGTGGTGGAAGTATGTAGTAGTATTGAGTTAGAAAGTTTGCACCCTCTAGTGCGTAGTTCTTATGTCTGGTTGCTTTGAACAAAGGGGTTAGGTACTTCCAACAGCGCAAAACACGGAACCCATCTCCTTCTCTTATTCCATCTCTGAACTCCATATATAGTAGCCCCAAAGACAACACTTCAGAAGCATATATGTTCACTCCATCATACGATGATGGATACCTTCCTCGAAATGGATGGATATGCACAAATTCTAACAGAACCATAGTTAGACTTTGTAGTATTGTACACTTTTCAGTATCTGAAAGCTGATCAATGTTAGAAGGAATCAAGTGTAATGACGGTAAATCATCCAATCTAGTCATGCCGAACACCTCCATGGCAGCACATAAAATGTGGCACCTAACAACTAGCAATAGGAAGCTTTCACATGAATTAAAATCCTTTTTAGGATCTTTCACTACATTTCTTCGATTTATGAGATTTCTGAGTTGGAATAGTGTACCTCCATCACGTCCACTGGTAGTTTTGTATAATCTTCGAAATATAACCTAAAAAAACGTTGCAATAGTTACACTGATATCACACTGCAGTGAGGGAGTGGATTATTGGACCATGGAAGTGAGGGAGTAACTGGTTGCACATGTAGAAGAATGCTCACATTAATAGTAGTATATGCTCATACAAGCAAATTTAGATAAAATTGGGACCTGATCCTACCACAATGTAGCCCTCACTGTCATTACATAAACTAAACTAATTCAGGCAGAATACACATGCATATGGATGGAAAAATGTATAAAAGCTATATGAAAGGGGGAAACACAATTTCATGCAAGCCATGTATGCTGTATATTGAAATTACTTGTAACAAGGTCAGCTGAGTATGCCAATCCTCCAGGACTGGGACAAGTCCTTCTAGTCTAAGTGCACCTCTGTCAGTATTTTCACGTTGCGCTTGAGCACTTCTAGCCCTAGCAACAGTTAGTTGGTCCCCACCAAACAGAATGTGGTGGAAGATGTCAACACTTATCTCTGATCCATCATGTCCAACCACTGGAAGCTGTGTACAGGGGCTGTATTTCTGCAAAGATTCCATTATGTCAATCATTTCATCAATTTTATTCTCATTTCTAGGAAAAACTCCCAAAGGAACCTAAAAAAAAGCTTACTTCATACATGTATGCATGCACACAAGCTGAATAAAGTTACAAATACTTACCACAACAGATTTTCGTCTCATTTCAGACGAAAAAGTGTGCTCAATGTGCCATTTAATACACCTCTGAAAATGCTGTTTGAAAAATGGCATGTGTTTGACTAGTTCTCGGGAAATTAAAATAGCCATATTGTTTTCAATAGCATCCTGGTCTTCAGATGATGGTAAGAACTTGTCTTTACAGAACTCCAAAGGATGTATAATCGTTGGTGTGCTACTATGAGCTGAGAAGTCAACCCTGTCCTTTAAAGCATAGCTGTGAAAATAATGCAAGGATTTGGTCTGATGGTCAAATGTCATGTGCCTTGGTTTGACAGTTATATCAAAATTATCACCAACTATTTTAAACCCAGACCATGGAACTGTTTCTAAATCCATTTCCTCTGATTCGACCAGGTCCTCATCATTTGTTTCATCATACAATTCATCACCAGGAAGAGAGTTTTCTGCAAAGGCCAAAATTTGTGCATAGCAGGTCCATTGTCTAAATTACTTTTACCTGAATCAGATGAAGAATCATCTTCTGACTCCTCTGAGTCAGTATCTGTGCCACTCTGAGATGCATCTGAGCCACTTTCAGAGTTGGAATCTTCATCTGATTCAATTACAGCAAAATGGTGGTCTGGTGGTATATCAGCTGCAGGAAGGGTATTGCGTGTCTGCAGATGAATGGTGCATGTTGTATATAATTAACTTATATAATGCTGGTTAGTTATCTTACCATAGAGCTTTCAAGATCTGCTTTCCATTTCATCACCTCTTTATCATATCCTTCACCAAGTTGCGTGATAAGATTTATAGTTGCTTGATATGATAGGCACAATTGCAGTTTCTGTAACCGTGTATACACCTTTGAACATCAAAATAAAGTCAGTAAATAATTCATTACAAATTGCTAATACCTGCTTGTTGGCATGACCCATGTATAGAATTAGAGATACAATCTTCTGCATAAAGCATGCATGTGACCACCGTCCTTTCATCAATACTGCAAGAGCAACTGCAAATACATTTTGATTTTGTGGGTTAGTCACACAAGCTTTAAGCATTTCAGAGAGGCATGGAGCTTTAGCTTTGAATTCAGGAATTGCTTCAACCCAGCTGACAATATTGTTTGTTGATAACATACTTGAACAAATTGAAAAATGGGAGCTTAGTTGTTTTGCTTCTTTCCTTATCACTACACACATGCATTTCACCAGTTCTTGTAGCAGTTCAGGTATCTACATTAACATGTGTTATAAAATGCACAATACACAAATGCAAGTACCTTGAATGCCTGTCTTGCAACTGCTACAAGTTTCCCACGAGCTATGGACCGGACCATACTTTTTCGTCGGGGGGTGCGCATGGCAAAAGAACGATATCGTATTCTACCGAACGAGACCTGAAATGAAATTTGCATTCATGCCGTGTTTACAATTCCTCCATCACTAACAGTGGTTGGTGGTGATGGTGGAGTCATACAAGAAGAGCTCAGTGGTGGTGTTGAGGTAGTCTGTATAGTAGTCACGAAAAATACTCAGTGATAAGTAATGCAGGAGTGTTACCTCATACAGCAATTCACGCGCACGGCTTTCTTGACGCGATATCTCCGATGCGGGCGCACTTACGCCAGATATTTTGGCTAGTATTGACACATACATGGTCTTGTACTTCCTCTCAAGTTCCAATAACTTTTCCAGTTGACGGAAACATGCTTTACAGCACACTGTGGTGTCATGTAACGAGCCCAAATCTTTGCCTGCATCATCAGCTAGCCGTACGAATGTATCAAGAACATGTTGAGACTTGGATGAATACAAATCTCTAGTGTCTTTAGACGACGAAGGTGGTTTGCCGCAAATAGCACACAATGCAACCATTTGTAATGGTTAAGTTTATCTGTGCATGATTATAATTACAATATTCATCATCTGATTACTCGCATTCCACAACACATTCCTTTGGCACCACTCGATGTACGTACGTTTACCAGACCCTTTATTATCTATATCTATATCTAGTTAATAAATAATAATAAAGGGTCTGGTACCCAGACTAAACCAGAGCTACATGTACTCCTCTACTGATGTACAGTAATAGAATGGGTCAAAAATAAGCTGTTCCGCTGTTTTTACAGAAAAGAGGCGTATTCAAACAGAATATAGTGTGCGCGCAATAATTAGAACTTACTTCAAAATTAGGTCAGCCTGATGTCCCGTTCAGCTAAGCACACTTGAAATTAAAAGAAGATACGTAAGAATAGATCACTTACTTCATATAGTATTTCGACTGAAAATACGAACGTTCTTGTCTCTGCCGAGTCGGAGCTGCATAGTAATTTAAATATTGTGCAATATTACCGGTAATTATTATGTTGGATGTGAATTAAATTAAACTGCACTCGCGAGTGCGCGCGAGCGTACCCTACTCGCGGAGGCACGCGCGAGAACTATTAGTACTCGCGCGAGTACCAGTACTTATTCCCTCGCGAGTTATAGTTCGAGCACTCGCGTGCTACTCGCGCACGCAAAATACTTACTCGCATTTTGCGAGGACCCATCCGACTACTCGCGTGTACCCATGCGACAACACGCGAGTTTTTTTAACTTGCGCGCGGACGGTACTGTACATGTGTATGCTACATTTACAATAACAGTGCACATCTTATTTAAATATTCAGTGGACTAACTCACCTTTTCGTTAATGTTCACATCAATACCAGAAGTGGAAAGGAGATGTTCCACACAAGTAGTATGATCTGCACTTGCAGCAAGGTGTAATGGAGTATCACCATACTGGAGTGGGTACAATTGTTCAGTCAACATGGTGGGTGCAATGTACACATGCACATGTAGTACATGGTCATCAACATGGCCTTTCATATAAGACATTGCAAGGGTGTACACATTTACAAACATTGCTGATGGGGTTTAAGGGGAGGTGATACCAAGGGACACACTGGTCTTTGTGTGTAGGCTTAGAAGCAGCTGCTCTATGGTCTTATTTTTTACATCACCATCCATATACAGGATAGTGTTCAGCACCATACATATCATTATAACTTGATCATTAAATAGACCAGCTCACCCTATTCTGAATGTTCACATCAATACCAGGAGTGGAAAGGAGATGTTCCACACATGTAGTATGACCTCCAGTGACTGCAAGGTGTAATGGTGCATAACCACCCTGCTGGAGTGGGTACAATAGTAACTATTTAATAAGCACACTAGAATTTTAATTGGCCAAGTATTGGCTTTCCCACCCCATGCAAAGTGGAATTCATACTCTTCCCAGTCAAAATGAGTATCTACACGGCAACGTTCAATGGACCAACTCACCTTATTGATGTTCACATCAATACCAGGAGTGGAAAGGAGATGTACCACACAAGTGGTATGACCTCCATTTGCAGCAAGGTGTAAGGGAGTGTAACCATCCTGGAGTGGGTACAGTCAACATGTTGGTACAATGCACAGTGGGTTAGGACCCCGACATTTGAGTAGGGTATAATGTTTTTATTTATTATTATTTTATAACACCTTGCAGCACTATAATCTGCTGGAGAAATTTCCATATTGTTTATGGTTAATAAGTGACAGTCCGCCAAAGCATAAATATGGAGAATTTTATTAAAAGTGTAACTGTAATTATATTTTTGCTGGAATCTTAAAGGATCGAGTTACATACATATATATGTGTACTACATAGCATTTTGTCTCCTATTTCTAATGATACTAATTTGTAGTGTTTTTTAATATTGAACACATAAATTGTACTCATACAAAGTTTAAACTCATGGCTAGTCGAATCTACAGCCATCTGGGCCATATATGACACATACATGTACCAACGATTAACTACCATTTGGCACTGGCAACATAGGCGCCGCCTCCCGCCGCGTTCTAAGTTAGAGCGACAAAAGTTAAAAACAACAGCAGTATACACAGCACCATGTTTATAATAATTTCATTAATAACATTCAGTTAACGCAAGTGGGAATAAGACTTATGAGACTTTCTGACACCTGGGCCTCTCACAACGCTACACTACACTGTCCTTTTGTTGTGTGCGGACAATAATACAATAGAGCCCGTGTATTCTTCATTGTGTAGAGGCCTGTGTGTGCATGCTGGCCTGCGGCACATACATGTATACTGTATTTAAGATGTGTGTGCAAACGATTCTAATGGCTAGTTTTGAAGTGATTAATGTATCCTTTCTGTGCATTGGTGATCAAAGTTAGAGTTTTGTTCGTTCATTCGTTCATTTAGTTTTGTTCTTTGGCGGCTGCTTGTTTATGACTGAAGAGGTTGAAGATACCGGTAAACGTAAAATAGACAATGGTGAAGCTTGGGAGAGATATATAAAGCGGTTTATAAGTAATACCGAGGCAGCAGCACAATTCATCGCTGATGAAAAATTAGTTTCCAATGAAGACCAGGCTTCTTCGAAGCAAGTGGGCAAAACTTAGTAGAGCCAGGAGGAGTGAGCAGTGTAAGGAAACCTTTCAGAACTTTAAGCTAGAGATACTTTATGATCGTGATCAATCAGATTTACCAGAAAACGAACATTTAAGGCTGACTCAGAGGAGCTTGAGACCTCTGAACCTGGGAATAAAAGTTGCTTCTCTTTGGAAGAACATCTACTTGCCTGCATGTTTGCAAATGATCAGGATCAGGAGACAGGAACATAATCTGAACTTTGTCTGTCAGCTGCAGCATTCACACCATATTTGTTAATTCTTGATTTACATTTTTGATTTTTATGTAGTAAGGTTCATATCTATAGTGTTACTATTTTATGTCACTTGTGAAAACTAATAAGAATGACAGAAAATATTTTTTTAAATTTAATACTTCATGATATTCAAATGAAATAGAACTTGATTACATGTATTTTGGTTTGAAATATTTTATTAACAATAAACATTCTTGTAACACATAATAAGAATAATTACAATGTATCATTCATTGCTCTAAATTTACTAATGTCTACATGACCCCTATTTTTAAACCACTGTGCAATGTAAACATGTACATGCAGTACATGGTCATCAATGTGACCTTTCATATACAACATCAAGAGGGTGTACACATTTACAAACATTGCTGATGGGGTTGAAGGGTAGGAGATACCAAGGGACACACTGGTCTTTGTGTGTAGGCTTAGAAGCAGCTGCTCTATGGTCTTGTTTTTTCACATCAACATCCATATACAGGATAGTGTTCAGCACCATACATACATGTATCATTATTACGTGATCATTAATAGACCAGCTCACTTTATCCTGAATGTTCACATCAATACCAGGAGTGGAAAGGAGATGTTCCACACAAGTAGTATGACCTCCCTTTGCAGCAAGCTGTAATGGAGTATCACCATCCTGGAGTGGGTACAATAGTACAGTCAACATGGTGGTTACACATAGACTACAACAGTTCCTATACTAGTGCATATCTTATTTTAAAATTTAGTTAACCCAACTCACTGAATCCTTAATGTTCCCATCAATACCAGGAATGGAAACGAGACGTTCCACACAAGTAGTATGACCTTTCCTCGCAGCAATGTGTAATAGAGTATTACCATACTGTAGTGGGTACATGGTGGATACTCATCAACATGGCCCCTTCAAATATGAAGCCTCTAATTCATGTACATGTACACACATACATACATACATGTATATGTAAAAATATGTATATATTGTAATCATTAATAAATGGGAGGAGGAAGTGAAAGTTAACATATACATGTATATCACAGCTGCAGGGATAGATTTTGATGAGAGATGAGCTTTGTCCTATTAGCTTGATTGTATTATGGACAGTTGTGCAGACTATATACATGTCCAGTGGCGGATCCAGGGGGGGGGGGGGGGAGGCTTTGGGGACTAAAGACCCCCCCTCGGCCCGACCAGTTATGAATAACTTATGAATAATTAATCACATACGATTGACACGTTCAAAAACGTAGCATTCAACAAGTTGAAGGCGTGAGTTAGCGTTCCACTCATCCAACGTTTTCAGAGAGGGTTGGTAAAGCTAAGACCCTCCAAAATCAAGTAACCAAATTTAATTTTGCATGCGTGATTAGTTTAGTAGGCCTATTACTGTTAGTATTAACGCGCGATCGAATGGTGTGAGCAGGAAGTAAAGACATGAATTGGATGGGATCTCAGGTTATTTTCCTCAGGAAAGAGGTAGTTAAATAAATACTGTCAAATAGGTATATAATACTAATATGAGGTAAAACGTGTACATGTATGTCGTTTAGACCACAATGACACAACGGCTTTGCGTTACCAATTTAATTGCTGAGCAGTGTGAATGAAGAGTTTCCTCGTCGCTATCCACGCAGGCTTGTATTAATCATTGGTAACTATCTATAGTAAGTTGATATCACCATCAAAAGTACGTGTATTTTCATGCTAAATAAACGCAAAAGTAAGAAAAGCGGCTGGGGCTCCGCCTCAGGCCCCACTTGGGGAGCTAGCAGCGTTCCCCCAGACCCCCTGGCTGTCACAGGAGGGGGCACACCTCCTCCCATACCCACCCCCACTTGTGAATATAGTTATTAGACCCCCTTCCAGAAATCCTGGATCTGCCCCTGTTAATTTTATTCATACTCCTATCCTCCTAGCCTAGCAGGGGCCCAAGGTTAAAGGCTGGGCCCTAGCGCCCAGACTTAACAGTTTGCAAACAATATCATACCAGATGCCAGCAAGGCTGTGAGGTAGACATGTACAGTTTACCAAGAGAAATCATGGATTTATGGTCAAGTTTGAAACAGGGGTTGGGAAAAAATACTGTTACATGTAAATGTAAATGGCATGCCAAACAATTTTATCAGACCAGCCAGATCGATTAATCGATTGGTCAGTTAATCATGCCATTGCATGTGATAAACTAGTAGGTAGGTTTGTCTAATTAGGGCCAAACCAGTGGGTAGGTACAGGATGTGAGAGTGATGAATTCCATACACCTTACACCTTGGAGTCTAGTCTGCTCTATTAATAAGTACACTGTGATATTTATTGGCCAAGTATTGGCTTTCCCACCCCATGCAAAGTGGTATGTACATGTAAGTGCCCGGGAAAAAATATCCACGCGATCTCGCGCGGATCCGCGTGAAACGAAGCGATTTTGCGAGAATTGGAGCAATATTGCGTGAACGATAGGCTTGGGAACGAGAACGCGAGGTCAATTGCGCGTGATGCACGCGCAATTACGCGCGATTAGTCTCGCGTTCTCGTAAATCACGCGCAATTACGCGCGATTGGTCTCGCGTTCTCACGTTGTCAGCCCTAATTAGTTATAATTGATGAACCAAGGCTGTGTTGCACAAATATATTCACTCCAGTAGCGCTTATAAACCCATCTAAACAGTCTTGTTTTAAGTTGCGGTCAACACATATCGGTACTAAATCATGGTATACAACAGACAACAGACAAAGCAAGATTTTGTTGTATGAAACTTTGAAAAAGGCTGTCAGCGTTTCTGAAATACGATGAGCCAGCCTTTATTTCGATGGGCATGTTTTTGTCTCAATCTGCGATTCATTACGTGTCTTTATGGTCTCGATCTTTTTAAAAAGAATCGCAGACACACCGGCGTTCACGTGACTGGCGATCACGTGTTCTACCAAAAATAACTTTATGTGAAAAGAAAGTGCGTGTTGGCAATGGGGCATGGTAAGTACCTTACACCATCGGAGAGCTTCAACCTATTTTTTAGCATTTCTTTCTAGCTCCTACTCACATTTTTGTATCTTTCGATGGTGACAACTACAATACCAATAGCGTGCTCCACCCGAAGATGATATACCCCGGTATAGCTCTGTTGGTGATGTGGTTTGGCCAAGTGACAAAAAGGATTAATAACTGCACACGGTACGTACTCACTCGTTCGTGTCCTCATCTAAATACCAATCGTCAGGAACGGAACAAGTGCTGGATGAAGATGAGATAGCAGAGACGAAAACAACAGTGAGTTCTGCTGAGAAAATTAAAATGTTATCGGCCCAGTATATAGCCATCTAGAACACTGCCGTTATATGCAACGTACTGTACCGTCTGTACGTCCACTGCATCAAACAAGACTATTCTGGACCAAACGGTTATAATTAGTAAGTGCGTACGACTGCTTATCATTTGAGCGCACACAACGTGTCTCCTTTATAGTACACCTCAAATACAATATCCCGCTGGAAGTCCTGATGCGGAAGACACTGCAGTAGACATCGATATCAACTGCTCTGACTGCGTGTTGAACTTGATACGATAATGGAGGATTACCTGGGAAGTGACCTTCTGTTCACTGTAAACTGACCAAAGTTGTGTATTCGTTGTTTACTTGTTTATATTGATCAATTAGATTCAATTTGTAAACAAATATTTATTATCATTAGCGTTTTGTATACCGTAATGTCACGCAAAATAGCGCGGCACCTCTCGCGCAACAATTCTCGCCACGCGAAAAGGCGTGGAAATCGGCCATAAACAGCTAAAATTGCGCGCGATCGCGCGCAACGGATCACGCGTACACGCGAGATCACGCGCACCGTGTCGCGCACATCCATCGTCGTTTCGCGCGCGATCGCGTTGAAATTTTTTCCCGGGTGGTATGTAAGGTTTCTATGGAAACTATTATGGACCTACAATTCAAACTCTTACCAGTCAAATTGAACAACTACAACTCACCCTAGGCATAATCTTCACCTCAATACCAGGAATAGAAAGGAGATGTTCTATACAATTTTCATGATCTCCCGCCATAGCAAGGTGTAATGGAGTACTACCATCCTGGAGTGGGTACTATAGTTCAGTTAACATTGTGGGTGCAATTTACAGGGTACACATGTAAATGTAGTACGTGGTCTAATGGTTACATGCATGATATTTGCAAACATTGCTGATGGGGTTGAAGGGGAGGAGATACCAAGGGACACACTGGTCTTTGTGTGTAGGCTTAGAAGCAGCTGCTCTATGGTCTTGTTTTTTACATCACCATCCATATACAGGATAGTGTTCAGCACCATACATATCATTATTACTTGATCATTAAATAGACCAGCTCACCTTATTCTCAATGTTCACATCAATACCAGGAGTGGAAAGGAGATGTTCCACACAAGTGGTATGACCTCCCATGGCAGCAAAGTGTAATGGAGTATTACCATGCTGGAGTGGGTACAATAGTTCAGACAACATGGTGGATGCAATGTACACATGTACATGTAGACATGCTCAGGTGGGTTAAGGCCAAGTACACCGAATTTATTTGTCACTGTTTATCGGACATACAAGTCAACACACGTTTAGTGCACGCCAGATGGTAACCGATAGCAATCGTTTGCGCGCACTGCACTGTACCGTATATTTGCATAATTGTATAATTAGTCTGTATTAGAGACATCTATTAGTACTCAAACAGCGCAGCGTATTACATCTCTGGTATTACGCAAAGCGTTCGATCGCGATGCCATTGATGGGGCCAATCATTTTTCATGTAAGTTAGAAAGGATACGTACTTTCCTAATTGTGGCAATTGATCGCTTTATGCTGGGCTTGTGTATCAAAGTTCAAACATCGAGTTCATGTCGCCAGGAGAATCGGTACTTTTGGAAAGGAGATCCGACAAGTTGACAACTATGCCGTCACAGTCAATATCATTTGAAAGTGAAAACCCATAGGTTCTGGTAGAAAGTATGCTCCCTACAGAATGGTGGTAAAGAGTTAAGGTCACTTGAAGAGTCCATCTGTCAAGGACAGTGGTGACTTCTACAATTCTCAACACAAATAAAAAGCAGCTGGCCTGTGTGCGTGTGACAGATCAGTGACCTGTCAAAGGTCTAACCTGAATGGAGGAGTCAAAGGTCGAACCTGTATGGAGCCATTCAGGAGGTTGAACTCATTGGTATTGTAGATGCGAACTTTAGGTTAATTAAGTAATGTATTTAGTGTTACTGATATGTGTATAAAAGCATGTATCGGGAATTAAAATAAGAGTTCTGCCAGTAAGTAACTACGAACGGGAGTTACGAGGTAGCAATCTATATAGCATTAGGTTGCGGAGTGCGGCTGATAGTTCAAGCGGAACTTCAGATCCGTCACATTGCGCCAATGCCTATATAGACTGACCTGAGCTCACAACTCGGCCATTAAATACCTCCCTTCAGACCCATAATGAAAAATTTTAACATTCACTAATTGGCAATTCCGAGCAGAAAAATTACTAAAAGCGCTTGAACAATTAGCACGGCAAAAAGGCAAATCCAATCAATATCGCGATCCGCATTGCACAGTAATGTAATTTCAAAATAATCACATATATATTTCTAGTGATATTATTAAGCATACTTCAATGCATTCTTACTTATGTAGGCGCGTGGTGCCTTCCTTACAACTGTACTCTTTACATAAAATAACAAGCAAAATAGCTTCTGTAGTGATGCTAAACAAAAAGTAACGCCGATTCTGCTTCTGAAGTCAATAAAATCTAATTGTGATTTTAAAATCCACTCCACGTAATTTAAAAAGATGGTTATAGCGATTCTTGTTCTGTGATCGCGTGAAACTATGCAATATAAATAATGCAACCAAGAGCTAAAAATCTTCCCCTATATGGCAGTAAACTACAATATCACCTGCACTCTAAAGAATAGAACAGGACATTTATAGAAACTCTTACTCAAGTACGAGGGGGGGGGGCAAGGAAATCAGTACGAGACCCCATCGTCCAATACTGTAGAGCTTATAGAGAGGATTATGAATCTGCATTTAAAATAAAAATCTGAGTTCAGGAAAAAAGTGACAGGGCATTTAAAAAGGGGGCAGAGGGGGTGGTACCCCCCACTAAAATCACATTTTACAAAAAATCGCGTGTTTTGGCAATTTTTTGTTTCACACCAGATTGACAGCACTCCCCCAGGCCCCCTATAGCTATACCCCCTCCCGCTACCTCCCCCACTTTAATCATTATTCATAAACAACCCCCTCTTTTCTGTAATCCTGGATCTGCCCCTGCCATCCCCACCCCCCACACAACATACAGTAATTTGTAAAAACACAAGTGAGTGGGCTGTTTACTACTATGGAGCAAATGAGAATCAACCCATTAGGTGGGACATACAGAGTTGAGCATTTCCATCAAACTGTTTAACAGCACTAATGATACATGTAGCTAATGGAACATCAGCATTTCCATTGAATATGAATACAAGTAGGTAGGAATGCCCATGCATCGATCAGAACTGACAAAAGAAACGATCATGATATGCTCTAGCTGCTCTCCAGTTAAGCATGATAGTCTTTGCATTGTGTTCAGCAATGACCTTTCTGCTCTTTAGGTCGAAAAGCACAAATGTTTCATCAAGATTGCCAATTCTGGTGGATACATCAATATCAGTATACATAAAATCTGAATAAATTCGTCATAATACCCGGTTGCATTCAGGTGCTGCATGTTTATCATTTCAACCAAATAGTGTAGTGGCTTGCTATGTCAGCTACAGTTCCTATAACAGTGCATATTCAGTGGACCAACTCACCTCACCCTGTATGTTCACATTGATACCAGCAGTGGAAAGGAGACGTTCCACACAAGTAGTACAACCTCCCCTTGCTGCCAAATGTAATGGAGTATAACCACCCTTGAGTGGGCACAACAGTTCAGTCAACATTGTGGGTACAATGTACACATGTACACATGTACATGTAGTACATGATATGCTACAGTTCCAATAACAGTGCACATCTTATTTTAATATTCAGTGGACCAACTCACCAAACCCTTAATGTTCACCTCAATACCAGGAGTGGAAAGGAGATGTTCCATACAAGTAGTATTACCTTTCCTGGCAGCAATGTGTAATGGACTATTACCACACTGAAGTGGGTACAATAGTTCAGTCAACATGGTGGGTACAATGTACAAGTGTACATGTAGGACATGGTCATTAACATGGCCTTTCATATACAACACCACGAGGGTGTACACATTTACATGCATGATACAAACATTGCTGATGGGGTTGAAGGGGAGGAGATATCAAGGGACACACTGGTCTTTGTGTGTAGGCTTAGAAGCAGCTGCTCTATGGTCTTGTTTTTTACATCATCATCCATATACAGGATAGTGTTCAGCACCATATACATATCATTATTACTTGATCATTACATAGACCAACTCACCTTATCCTCAATGTTCACATCAATACCAGGAGTGGAAAGGAGATGTTCCACACATGAAGTATGACCTCCCTCTGCAGCCCAATGTAATGGTGCATAACCACCCCACTGGAGTGGGTACAATAGTAACTATTTAATAAGCACATTATAATTTTAATTGCCCAAGTATTGGCTTTCCCACCCCATGCAAAGTGGAATGTACGGTTTCTATAGAAACTAATATAGGCCTACAATTCAAACTCCAGGGGCGGATTTAGGAGGGGGGGGGTCCAGGGGGTCCGGACCCCCCCTTTCCTATATGAAGAATGACGTAATGCATAAGAATGACGTAATGTATACTGTAATCTATGCAGCGTTCTGCATGTTACCATGGATTTGCAGGCTTGCACATCAAGCGGGATCTAGATCGATCTAACTAAATCCTCCCATTAACGAAATTTAATTTTGCATGTGTGGTTAATTAGTATTTAATCGCGCGATCAATCAAATGGTGCGTGTGAGCAGGAATTGAGGTAAGCGATCAAAGTCGTGAAGGGATGGATCTCAGATTCTTTTCCTCAGAAAACAGGTAGCAATAGAGCTAAACAAACTAAAAGTACTAATACTATAGTAAAACATACATGAGTAGTTTATAGACCGAAATGTAGCTGGTGCATGGCCACGTGCACGCTTCGGTCACAAATTCACAAAAGCTGCAGTAGGAACCATAGAATTGTGAAAAATGAAACGTCGCTATCCATGCAAGCGCAGGCTCTAGTAATCCGGATATCGCATGATGTTTGTATTGGAAATCACTGTGAATTTCATGCTAAATAAACGCAAAAGCAAAAAGCGGCTGGGGCAAAGCCCCAGACCCCACTGGGGGAGCTATCAGCGCTCCCCCAGACCCCCTTGCTGTCACGGGAGGGGGCATGCCCCCTCCCGTACCCTCCCCCAGTGGTGAATATATTTATCGGACCCCCCCTTTCCCAAACCCTGGATCCGCCCCTGGTAACTCTTCCCAGTCAAGTTGGACAACTACACAGCAACGTTCAATGGACCAACTCACCCTATTCTTAATGTTCACATCAATACCAGGAGTGGAAAGGAGATGTTCCACACAAGTAGTATGACCTCCCTTTGCAGCAAGGAGTAATGGAGTATCACTATCCTGGAGTGGTTACAATAGTTCAGTCAACATGAAGTACATGGTTATCAACATGGCCTTTCAATATGACATCACGAGGGTGTACATGTATTTACTTGCACGATACAAACATTGCTGATGGGTTTGAAGGGGAGGAGATACCAAGGTACACACTGGTCTTTGAGTGTAGGCTTATAGAAGCAGCTGCTCTACAGTCTTGTTTTTTACATCATCATCCATATACAGGATGGTGTTGAACACCATATATATCATTATTACCTGATCATTAAATAGGCCAACTCACCTTATTTTGAATGTTCACATCAATACCAGGAGTGGAAAGGAGATGTTTCACACAAGTAGTATGACCTCCCTTTGCAGCAAGGAGTAATGGAGTATCACCATTCTGGAGTGGGTACAATAGATCAGTCAACATGAACACACTTTGTTCTACTTTAGTACTTAGCTTATACGAGTATGACAATGCTGGAGAAAAAGCTAAGGAATTAAATTCGATCATTTCTAGCCTTGCCAATCACAAGAAAAGCTATTTGAAAAATGAAGGTGTAGTGCATGGGTCGACACTCAAACTAACTGTACCTAGCTGTTATGCTAAGGACACTTTTTTTTTTTCTGGTTATGGATACATGAATTTAGTGATATTACATACGCATGTAGAACATGCAGTTCAAAGGGGGGTGGGGGTAGGAAGGGAGGGGGGCTCAATCCTACTAAGGATAGCTGTGATTCTAATTCAATTACATGTTCATATCATCGTGAACTACATGTATTCTCACGAGTCACAAACAGTATCGCTATGCAAAGAAAACAGAATTAAGAAGACAATGGCAAAGGCTCTAGCTCAAGGATGAGCCAATGTTATAATCCCCGCCTCTCCATAGATTGAGCGGAACGCAATTTGCCCAAATCATTGGCGTGAATCGAGCGTGAAAATGTGCACGTAGTCTGTTCAACTGTATCTCCGTAATGGATGCAATGAACAGAACAAATCGATAGGTATAGGACCTCTCTACCTACAAACCGAATTTGAAGCAATTTCATTACTCCTACAGAAAGTTATGTTGGGTTTGAACCCGGTGGGGTATCGAACGTTGCTATACTAGCACGGAGCAAGTGCAAGACACCAAAATGTTTTTTAACATAGAGAATTGGTGTGGTATGCAGTGTTAACAATAGGAAGTTGATAACCTTACCCGTTTGGAAGTTATCAGGACCTACGTTAGTAGGTCCTATGTAGGATTTGAAGTGTGATGAATACGATTAGCAAAATACCCGATTCCACTATTGTCGATGTGCCGTAGAATCAGTTGGACTTTAGCGAGCGTATTTCGATACAGCCGTCCAGTACCTACAATGTAGTAAAACTGCCGACGCTTAGAAAGGTCAGACAACAGAGATAACGCTCACTCGTTCCCACAATAGAACCTTGAATAATTATCCTTCCGGATCTGATAAGATAAGTTTCGCTCGGATAAGAGGTTTATTGCGCTGTATCTTTCTCGCGATTGAAGCGTAATGTTCGTGGTTATGAAAAGGACCCGTAGAATACAAGATAGAAACTTACTGCCGAATTTGTTTTGTACTTTTACTTTCCGATTTAGACTTATACTGAACACTATTTCGATCTTTAGCAAACTTAGTTATGTTAACACAGCCTTATATGGAGGTCATGGCCAGAAGCCACTGAAGCGCTATTCCAAAGCTAGAAGGTGCCCGGTCCCTATTAGCTGCACCGGAAACACGTGTACATGTTTGACGAAAATTGTGTAGACGAGTCGCAAGATGAATGTGAGGAGCGTGACAGTATTCAAGAAGCGCATGAAACAAAGAAGGCTTGCGACAGGAAGCGCTACAAAGCCGATTATGAAAGTAAGAAGGATAGCACGAAAGCGCAATACTGGCTTGATCCGGAACGTAAGAAGGATAGCGTGAAGGCCTACTATACGATCAAAATCGAGAACTGATCTTAGCCTCCAAACAAGCTCAATATTAGGCAAATCCAAAGGAAAAGAAATCCTACGAGGTAGTTATTGCGAGTCGTCTGCGAGTTACAATGTTACTTGCATCCCCCCCCCCCCCCCCCCCCCCCCATGTAATCTTAGTACATGTACGCTATGCAAGCTGGCCGATGGCCTGCTAGCGCTGGTAGGACCATTTATAAGTAAGTTCTGTTCAATGCATGGTTGCTACTTTATTAACGGGAATATCCTTCACAAATGCGTGTCCACTGGTGGTCCCCACCAGACTGACCAGAGCAAATCAGGTGCTGCATGTTCATTCAAGCTGCACTGGTAAACCCATAACTCATCTCTCTCCCATGATAGAGCATCCTTGGAACTAACCCCATAGTAGTTGCTACAAAGCTTTGTTCTTGACATGGCCACAAGCACTGCTGCTCAGGGGAAGGTGTGTTGTTTTCATTCAAATATGTGTGTCTGCCAGTTGTGAGCTGTTCTTGGCCAATGTTATTAGGTGAAGATGGAGAAGAGGAAAGGGAACACCATCCTACCAGGATGAGGAGTGGACCACTCTGGAAGGGTGGGTGTATGTGTATATGTTTGTGTGTGCTATGTCCCACGGATATGTTGCCGAGTTATCTATACAGGTGTAATGTTGTGCTTGCTATCCCCTCGTTTGCTCGTCCTCTTCCCTCCTGTCTCATCCTCTCATCCCCCTTCCCTTCTCCCAACCCTCCTCTCCCCTTCCCTTCTCCATTCCCCTCCTCTCCCCTTTTGCTTCTCCCTTCCCCCTCCCTTCCCCTCCTCTCCCCCTTCTCTTCTTCCTTCCCCTCCTCTCCCCCTTCTTTCTCCCTTCTCATCCTCCCTCTCCTCTCCCCCTTCTCTTCTCCCTTCCCATCCTCCCATTCCATCCTCCCTTCACCTCCTCTCCCCCTTCTCTTCTCCCTTCTCTTCCTCTCCCTCTCTTCTCCATTCCCCTCCTCTCCTGTTTATCTTCTCCCTTCCCCCTCCCTTCACCTCCTCTTCCCATTCAATTATCCCTTCCCATCCTCCCCATTCCATCCTCCCTTCACCTCCTCTCCCCCTTCTCTTCTCCCTTCCCTCCTCCTTTCACCTCCTCTCCCCCTTCTCTTCTTCCTTCCCCCTTCTCCCTTCACCTCCTCTCCCTCTTCTCTTCTTCCTTCCCTCTTCTCCCTTCTCGTCTCCCTTCACCTCCTCTCCTCTTCCCTTCTCCCTTCCCCTCCTCTCACATTTCTCTTCTCCCTTCCCCTCCTCTCCCCCTTCACTTATCCCTTCCCATCCACCCTTCTCCCTTCACCTCCCATCCTCCCTTCCCCTCTTCCCTTCTCCTCCCCTCTTCCTTTCACCTCCCCCTCCTCCCTTCTCCTCCCATCCTCCCTTCCCCTCCTCCCTTCCCATACTCTCCCCTTCTCTTCTCCCTTCCCCTCCTCTCGTCCCATCCTCCTCCCTCACAGTTGGATATAATTAGGACCTACGTTAGTAGGTCCTAAGTAGGATTTGAAGTGTGATGAATACGATTAGCAAAATACCCGATTCCACTATTGCCGATGTGTCGTATAATCGGCTGGACTTCAGCAAGCGTATTTGGATACAGTCGACAAGTATAGTAAAACTGCCGACGCTTAGAAAGCTCAGACACCAGAGATAAGCCCCACTCGTTCCCACACTCCATCCTAAAAAAAAAAATTTCTCCATCTGGATCTGATAAGATAAGATTCGCTCGGATAAGAGGTTTATTGCGCTGTATCTTTGTCACGATTGAAGCGTAATGTTAGCCGTTATGCGGAAGTACTAGAACCAACAAGTTACAAACTTACTGCCGAGTTGGATTTGTTGTATTATTTTCGTAAGGGGAGTTATGCTTGACACAATTTCAATCTTTAGCAACTTAGTTATGTTAGCAATAGCCCACAACAGATTTTATCGGCCTGTGGAAGACATAAAAGTTAAGATAGTAAAGTTAACCCTTGCTTGTGGTTGAACACGTTCTATTATATTTCATATAGTGCTCTAGTTATCAGTTTCTCCCAAAAGCTTGACATGTCTGGTTTGTTTTCTTCAAATTGCCGTCACGTCAGTCTAGAAGAGAAAAGAATCGTGCTAAGAAGATAGCCAAGTTAAATTATGACAGTTGTGCTAACGATCGCGAGTCGCAAGATATTGAATGTGAGGAGTGTGACAGTTTTCAAGAAGCGCGTGGAAAAAAGAATACTTTCGAAAGGAACCGCTACAAAGCCAATTCTGAGAGTAAGAAGGATAGCATGAAGGCCTACTATGTTACAAGCTGACCTATGGACATGGATTTCATTCTTATGAGTTAAAAAGCACACAGACAACATCTGATCTGTTTCATTTACCCACAGGATAGGTGTACACGTACGGACCCAACGTCATGGGCGGATTTCAACACTGACCACAACTGAGGCAGAATGCCAGGGCAATTTTGGCCAGATGTGTCTCACCAACTACATCTTGTGACTTTTAGTTGTAGTGTTTTAATAAACAGTTGTGAGTAGGTTATTTATACCACAACTAATAAGCCAACATATGGAGATGGATTTCTACTCTGACTTATTAATTTATTGTTGTGTTCCGTGTGTGTTTATCTAAAATACATGCATGCGTTCTTACACTTCCATCCGCGTCGTATATACTTATAGCAACCACCCGAACAATCAGTCAAAACTTAGACTAACATATATAGTTATGTAACACATAACCAAATATGGACATCAATACATATATCACATGTTTATGTGCTTTGCTGCTTTATGCATCTGATTCAATGGGTTCAGTGATGTGCTTAAAAAGCACACCAGCCTGCAGCAAGGCTGTCCTCCCCTAGGCCTCGGCGGTTCAAATTGACACATTTAACTGTAGTACATGCATTATTACCTTTAACAACTCCTTTGACTTGATATATCATATCCTGATGACAATTCAGCATAAAACCAAACCATGGTTTCTTATACGCATTCTTCTACACATATGTATTTCTATGTCGGTATCCCTAATGCAGACTATGGCATTGGGTAGAAGTGGTATAATATGACTCGTTCTATAAATGCTTTCTGAGAGGATCTGATATCTATACATTCACATACAGACTTACCCACGTAAGAAATTCAAATGTTATTCATCTCATCACTCTACTTTGCTGCATTACCTTACAATACCACCATTAAATTAAGCTATAGGGGCACCAAGGTATAGAGCGCGAAATTCAGATAATCTTGAAAGGTATAAATGATGATACATGCGTCATGTATACAGCCCTCATGCATGGGCGGTCTCCAAAATTGCACCCCATTTGATGTAACGCCAAGGTTTGAACTTGACATGACCTCAGTTCACAAACTTCATATAATTAACGCACAGCTTTAAACTTCACATGAACACTGTCTATAAAGCATGCATACAATCGATGACCTCATTCTTCTTTAATCTTTCTATATATATACTCAGCATGCGTTCATCGAGACCATTATGACTTCTCCCAGTTCTCCCAGCACGAAGTAAGCATAGTATTCCATATGCATTCATATGAGTCGTAATATATTCTATTCACCATCATATATTTCCGGCAGTATGTCAGAACGAGAAATGTTTTCATTTATGGCCGTCGATACCGAGGACGAATCAGAGCCTCATCATCCTGCTTATTCGCCAATAACACTATCACCCGCACCCAGGTCCAAACCTACCAACCCAACTCCGCACCCGCCAACCGCAGACCCAGAGTGCCAGGCAAGTGTTATTTATCTTAATCCTTATAACGGCATAACCATGCAGTCAAACCTTTCTGCAGGCCCAACTGATCCTTCCACATGAACCAGCTGCAGCACAGTCGCAAACCACCATCACAGCAGCCCAACTGATCCTTCCACATGAACCAGCTGCAGCACAGTCGCAAACCACCATCGCAAGAACAGCAGCCCAACTGATCCCTCCACATGAACCAGCTACAACCCTAGTCTCGTACCCAGACCCAAATGTACGTAACGATGATTATTGCTTACAGTATAACATCCACGTACAGAGGGTCTGGCCAACAAGTCAATCGAAGTTGTTCCGGTGCGCCGGAATGTTGGCGCTCCAATCAGAATCGAGAGCCCGCGTGACATCACGGAATTAGATTCCAATAGCATTCCACACTACAGAGAGGAGCCTGGTGCTTGATCGTGCGTGCGCGGCTAAGGTTGTGATATATGAACACGTGTCTAAAACGAAGGGAAAGCCATTTCAATATGGAAGGAGTCATTACGAAGTACGTCTAAAATCTGTCGTGAATCGCTTTCCAGCCCATCGCGTTCACCACTCTGAGAGTATCATTGCGGTGGTAGCCTTTTCTCTCCGTAGCTTAAGCAAGACAGATCTGCTTAAACAAACCTCACGTTTTATCAGCCGTTGCTATGACAACCCTAATTATCGAACATTCCAATTACATTCCCAAGAACAACTTTCTTCGACTTGTTGGCCAGACCCTATGTACGCTGTGTTATACTGTAAGCGATAATGCTTACGTACATTTGGGTCTGGGTACGAGACTACTACAACCCAGTCGCAAACTGTCATCACAGCAACTAGCGCTTTTATCGTACCCAGGGTTCCACCCATACCACCGCGCCCAGTACCCTGGCCAACCGCTATACCCGCACCACAATTTTTCATTTATATATTCTAAAAACACAACAGTATACTATCACTAACATAATTTACACTTACGTTCTTTATTCCTGGTTCTTTAATCCTGGTAAATTATACATGATCATCACTCAACATGTTTATATATATTACGTTTTTAATAAGACAAAGGCCAGGACTATCCTAAGCCTATATACAGGAAAACTGAAAACGAATAAACATTCAAGACAACATTCAAACAAGCACGAGATACGTACCGCGAAATATTTTACTCAAGCACATGAAGCAAAGAAGGCCCACGACCACTTATGCAAATGATCCAGAAAGTAACAAGTCTTATGAAAACGCTAGGAGGCTCATTTCAAAAATGACAATCCTGAGCCTTGGAAACCCAACAGAAAAAAAGAAGAGATTAGTACTCCCTGTATAACGTTTTAAGACACACAAAAAAAAAATCAATAAAACAAGATATAAAAATTTAATATAAATAAATTGGAGATGTAGGATTTCTTTTAAAGTATCAAATTGTGTAAAAAGTAAGGAAACAAGGGATTCCAGAATTAATTTATACAATTATGAATCTATAATTATTAGATACCTACATTTAGCATATCGCCCCCTTTTATTCTGTGCATGCTAAATGTAGCTATCTAATAATTATAGATTCATAATTGTATAAATTAATTCCGGAATCCCTTGTTTCCTTACTTTTTACACAATTTGATACTTTAAAAGAAATCCTACATCTCCAATTTATTTATATTAAATTTTTATATCTTGTTACAATCCAAATACATTGCAATTTTATAAGATTTTATAATTGTAAACGAAGGGCCATTTTCTCGGAAACTGTTCCATTATTATAATATATGGGACAGTTTCCGCGAAAATGTCACCCTTTTATAACATTATAATGTTATAAAAATGCTTCATGTTTGATTCGCTATATCTTCCGAACGCTAAACGCTATCGACGACTTCCTATTTTCAAAATTTCATACTACACCATTTCTCTACGACAAATTACATTTTGGAGTCTTGCACTTACTCCACGCCAGTATTGCAACGTTCGATACCCGACCGGGTTCAAACCCGCCATAACTTTAGGTAGGAGTAATTAAATCGCTTCAAATTCGGATTGTAGGTACAGAGATCTTATATTTATCGATTTGTACTGTTCGTTAATTTTTATGCCATCCGTTACGGAGATACAGTTGAACAAACTACGTGCACTTTTTCCCGCTCGATTCGCGCCAATGATATAACAACCGCCTCCCCATACATTGAGCGGGACGCGATTTGCCAAAATTTTTGGCGCGAATCGAGCGGGAAAAGTGGACGTACTTTGTTCAACTGTATCTCCGTAACGGATGTCGTAAAAATTAACGAACAGTACAAATCGATAGGTATAGGACCTCTGTACATACAAACCAAATTTGAAGCGATTTGATTACTCCTACCGAAAGTTATGGCGGATTTGAACCCAGTGGGGTATCGAACGTTGCAATACTGGCGTGGAGCAAGTGCAAGACTCCAAAATGTAACTTGTTGTAGAGAAATGGTGTATTATGAACTTTTGAAAATAGGAAGTCGATAGCGTTTAGTGTTCGGAAGATATAGCGATTCAAACATAAAGCATTTTTATAACTTTATAATGCTATAAAAGGGTGACATTTTCGCGGAAACTGTCCCATATATATATATATATATAACTGTATTATCTGATGTACCTATGACTTCACTATTTAACCCCTTTTTAACACCTGGTCATGCAACTATTACATGCATTGACTTTATTGTGCCTGGTTGACAAATGTACATAGGTAAAATTAATAGTTAATGGTTGAAACCAGTTCCTTCCCCCATATACGTATGAACCCAACTCAACTCTCATGCACTAGTGGAGTACAATGAGGGTCTTGAAAAAGCTACTGAGCTAGTAAGTGCAGTAAATGATGCCCCTACCACCCCTACATGTACCCGGCTGCCATGGCCAGAGGGGAGACCAGTAGCATTTAGAGGCAGAGGCAACCACCGGGGAAGAGGAGGCCAGGACCAGGGAGGGGGAGGATGGAGGAGGTGGAGGAGGAGAGGCTGAGGTGCATGTGGAGGATTTGTCCACTACATTACAAATTGTTATAACTATCATCATTTAATCTGATATTATAAATTATCCGGTTGGCAGGATGAAAACTTTAGTGACACTATCTTGCTACAAATACTTTCAAATGGATGAACTAATATCACACCTCATAATTTTAATATTTGTGGGGAAAAATAAAACATCTGGAGATTTGACCACCCTCAAAAGTTTGCTTGCAGAAATACACCCCTGACCCCTCTCTCCCTGATTTGTGTATTTAGTACACTACCACTAAGACCACATCAAATTAATCATTAGTTTCTGGTCCCCGCCCGAATCCTTTTATCCCCACCCGCACCCATTTATCGGAAAACCAGTTTATTGTGACTATAATCATATTCATATACATAATCATATTCAATAGCTTCTCACATGACCCGAGTAAACTGTAGTCCATGCTAAGCATAGCCAGGCCACAAATGTTAACCAATACAAGGATCGGAGCATTTTACGTCAATCACATGCATCGAACCCTGTTTGAACACAAATTAGAACTGCGTGAAAGGCGCTCTGATGATAGCGTACTATGATAAGTAGTAGTATGAAGACAGCTGGACTTAGATAATTCAATGCTGCGTGCCAGGTTAACAAGTATAGCTATACCACGCCATAGTAATAATTTCAAGAATTTACAAATGCTAAAGCTGCAAAGCTTCTGGGTAGGCTTACAGCCCTCCCTCATACCCTCGCTAGGGAGGAATGGGCACCCGTCTCGACCATGTCCCTTCAAGACCTGTTCAAGCCTTCGTAGAGGAATAAAAGGACAAACAAAACAAGCTGTATCTAGTAGTACTGTTTTAGAATGTCTTAGAACCAGGTGAAATTGAATCAATTTGGTGTGGGCCAGAAACTAAAGATTAGTTTGGTGTGGCCTAAGTTGGGGGGGGGGGGGGGGGGGGAGGGGAGGAGAGAGAGAAATGTGTGAAACAAGTAAATAAAAACATTCTATGGGACAAAGTGCTATTCCTGGTACTGCCGAGGCAGGATGATACAAAGTAAATATAAACATTCTCTAGGAGAAAGAACTGTCCAGTTCAATCCTATTAGCCACAAACTTTCTCCTGCTTACCTCATCGTAGTTTGGGACACATACAGCATTTACAGATACTCCACTTTCGATTAACCTCGCCACCTCG
The DNA here is from genome assembly GCA_949361645.1 of Spongilla lacustris. NCBI lineage: Eukaryota > Metazoa > Porifera > Demospongiae > Spongillida > Spongillidae > Spongilla > Spongilla lacustris. Next base: position 19,337,684 of record OX442416.1, on the reverse strand, counting down.
CCAATATCACCTCTCTGTGCCGCATCTCGAAGCTTCTGTTCTTCAGCATATGAACTTCCAGTACCTAGTTTTGAAACCATACTAGGGATCATATTCACTTTATGTACGAGTCAGTAACAAGTATGTATACGTGAACAGACTCAACACGACTAAGTGCTACGAAAACTGCTAGGCCTAGGTGCAAGGTGGGGTGGAGGAAGGTCCAGGTTCAATACCCCGCATAATAGGCCTAGGCCTAGGCCTACATCATACTCGCACATCAAATATCGTACCGAATCCGAAATTCTTCATAAGCTTAGCGAACATCGTCTTTCCATAGGGCGTGCCGATGTTGTCACCCTTTTATCGCGTGATTTAATGACTGCGTTAAATTTAAAATTATGTAGTCCTACCAGAGATAATCTATATATTATCTCTGGTCCTTCGCCATTGTGGAAAGCATAAATACTACATAGCCTTACTCAGTTAGGTGGCGGAGACGGAGGGGCAAGGGGGCTTTTGCCCCCCCCCCCCCCCCCCCCCCCCCTCCCCCCCCCCCCCCCTTCGCCCCCCCCCCCTCTTTTTTTCCACTTTTGCCATAGGGGGGCGAAAGTGTTATTCGGGTGATTCAGCCCTCCCAAATTTTTGGCAGTACTGCTATTTTATTGCATAAAATTCTGTGAGCACAATGTATGACTCCCGCGAGTTATAGTACATAGATGCGCGTGTGTTATAAGTAACGCACTTCAATATAGCCCACCTGTGGGGGGGGGGGGGGGGGGGGGGGGGGGGGGGGGGAATTTCATGCATTGTACATGTACACTGTACTATCGGATGTACATGCACACTGTAGTATCAGATGTAAGTGACGTACCTATAACTGATATAAGCGATTGGCCGATTGCACATGTATATTATTATTATTTTAACATTTCTGTTCAGTTATCCCGAGTTATCCATTGTTTTAACGACCGCGTATTCAGTATTGAACCTGTGCGCGCCTACGGTAGTGTCGTCTTTGGCTAGTTACGTATCGATCGACTAGACTATTTCCACAAGTACAGGTCCAACAAAGGTAAGGGCCCTACTGTCGAGATCAAGTTAAATACGAATAATAATAGGACTTATTCAATAAATTTGTATAACGTATTCGTATTGTTAATAACGTATCAGTTTGTGCGCAGTATACTAGTACGTAATTTGTATTATTATTTTTAATGCAGAAAAGTGTTGGACAGTATGTGCCCCACTGGTTAATTGTTGAGGTATTTGGTGGTTGGGGCACAACAAGCTTTCCAATGGTTTGCCAAGCAGCTTGTCAGAATGCTGGCCCCGTGCTGGCAAGAAGCACATCATGTGAAGTAGACATTTGTAAAGTGCACACCTGGTTCAGTATTTAGTTTCCTGTAATGTGTAATGCGTTGTAATAATACATGTGGCAAGTAGTAATGCACAAAGTATATAAGTGTACTTTACAGGATATGGGATATGGTGAGGTCATGAATGTTGTGAATCCATGGTAACAAGACTGCTGAGTTATTGGGCCAGATGTGGAGAAAGATGTGATGTACATGTGCTTAAAGTGGACAAGAATTTAGTTAGTGATATCAAATGTAATAAATTGATCACTGCAAAAATGGGAACCCATAACAATTTGATAAAGTAATTAGTAATAAATTGTCTGAAATGCAGTATCCACATCGATACCAGGAGTGGAAAGGAGATGTTCCACACAAGTAGTACAACCTCCCCTTGCAGCATAGCGTAATGGGGTAAAAGCATTCTGGAGTGGGTACAATAGTTCATTCAGTCAACATGGTAGGTACAATGTAGATGTAGTACACGGTCAGCTACAGTTCCTATAACAGTGTATCTCTTATTAATATATTCAGTGGACCAACTCACCTTATCCATAATGTTCATATCAATACCAGGAGTGGAAAGCAGATGTTCAACACATGTAGTATGACCGCACCATGCAGCAAGATGTAATGGAGTATCATTGCACTGGAGTGGGTACAGTAAACATGGTACACATGTACATGTATGGTGGACTGACTAATTATCACCTGCTTTGTGCATAATTATGTACGTATGGGGGGATTTCCCCGTATGGTCCCTATTGTGCACAGGCCTACTAAGCCCCCGCGTGGTGCTATAGGGTGGTGCTATATAGTGGTGCTATTAGGTGGTGCTATAGGGTGGTGCTATAGGGTGGTGCTATAGGGTGGTGCTATAGGGTGGTGCTATAGGGTGGTGCTATAGGGTGGTGCTATAGGGCGGTGCTTGGCACTTGCGTGCAGTACAATTCCTTTGTGTATTGTGTTCCAACTACACATAGGATGTTATACAGTGTATACGGAGGGAGACATGATATGAAAGTGCCGTGTCCCCTCTGTGTACGTGGTCTTGCTTAGTATATGTACCGCTGCAGGCATCCTTTACAACATGTAGTCATCAAAATGGCCTCTCACATATATAACAACAGGAGGGTGTACACATTACAGGATAGTGTTCAGCACCATGTACATAACATTATTACTTGATCATTAAATAGACCAACTCACCTTATCCTTAATGTTCACATCAATACCAGGAGTGGAAAGGAGATGTTCCACACAAGTAGTATGACCTCCCTTTGCAGCAAGGTGTAATGGAGTATAACCATACTGGAGTGGGTACAATAGTTCAGTCAACATGGTGGGTACAATGTACACATGTACATGTAGTACATGGTTATCAACACGGCCCCTTCATATAAGAAGCCACTAAGGTGTACACATGTACATGCATGTGGTATGTGGGTTTTGATGGAAACTATGCTCTCTACAGAATGGTGATAAAGAGTTAAGGTCACTTGAAGAGTCTATCTGTCAGAGACAGTGGTGACTTCTGCAATATCCAAGTAGTACATGGTACAATTGTTACATGCAAGATACAAACATTGCTGATGGGGTTGAAGGGGAGGAGATACCAAGAGACACACTGGTCTTTGTGTGTAGGCTTACATAGAATTGGAAGCAGCTGCTCTATGGTCTTGTTTTTTACATCACCATCCATATACAGGATAGTGTTCAGCACCATACATATCATTATTACTTGATCATTAAATAGACCAGCTCACCCTATCGTTAATGTTCACGTCGGAGTGGGTACAATATTTAAGTCAACATGGTACACATGTACATGAAGCACATGGTCTGCTACACTTCATTAAACAGTGCATATCTTATTCAGTGGACCAGCTCACCCAATTCTTAATGTTCACATCAATACCAGGAGTGGAAAGGAAGTGTTCCACAATAGTAGAATGACCTCCATTCGCAGCAAGGTGTATTGGAGTATCACCATTCTGGAGTGGGTCAAAATGGTGGGTACAACTGATGTACACATGTACATGCAGTACATAGTCAGGTACAGTTCCTATAACAGTGCATCTTTCATTTTAATATTCAGTGAAGCAAATCACCTTATCCTTAATGTTCACATCAATACCAGGAGTGGAAAGGAGATGTTCCACACAAGTAGTATGACCTCCCTTTGCAGCAAGGTGTAAGGGACTTTCACCATTCTGGAGTGGGTACATGTTTGTATTTCATTCAAAACGGTGCACGTGTAGATGGTCATCAACATGCCCCTTCAAAAATGAAGCCTCCAATCCAAGTACTCACATTCATAATATATTGTATGTGTAATAAAGGGGAGGAGGAAGTAAAGATTAACATGTACATCACAGCACTGGGATAGTTGTTGATGAGGGATGAGCTTTGTCCTATTGGCTTCTATGTATTATGGACAGCTATGCAGACTATGTTATTCATACTCCCCTCCTCCTAGCCTAGCTGGGGCCCAAGGTTAAAGGCTGGGCCCTAGTGCCCAGACTTCACAGTTTGCACACAATATCATACCAGATGCCAGCAAGGCTGTGAGGTAGACATGTAGAGTTTACAAAGAGAAATCAGGGATTTACTGCCAAGTTTGAAACAGGTGGTGGGCAAAAATAAAGTAAGTTTTACTTCTGACTTTTGTTAAATGGCATGCCAAGCAGTAATCATAAATTAGGGGCAAACCAGTGGGTAGGTAGGAGGTGAGAGTGATCTTGCACCTTGGAGTCTAGTCATATCTTTTCAATAAGCACACTTGAATTTTAATTGGCTTTCCCACCCCATGCAAAATTGTATGTAAGGTTTCTAGATGTATAAAAACTAACGTGGACCTACAATTCAAACTCTTACCAGTAAAATTGAACAACTACAGATAAACGTTCCAACTCACCTTATTGATGTTAACATTAATACCAGGAGTGGAAAGTAGATGTTCCACAGAAGTAGTATGACCTCCCATTGCAGCAAGGTGTAATGGAGTATCACCATGCTGGAGTGGGTACAATAGTTCAGCCAACATGGTGGGTACAATGTACACATGTATGTCAACATGGCCCCCTCAAACATAAACCTTCAACACATAAAAAATATGTGTGATAAGCAATCGATGTATGATACTTGTTGGAATGGGAAGAAGGAAGAGTAGTTTATTAAGGGTAGTCATGCCGCTACTCGCATTTTTGCATGTGTACATGTATATGCATGTATACAATCAAATATAAAGATTCAACACAGTGGGTAGTGGTTGTACACATGTACATCTATTACATGGTCTGCTACACTTCATATCACAGTGCATATCTTTCTTCTTTTTTTTTATATTCAACCATTATTGGACCAACTCACATTATCCTTAATGTTCACATCAATAATACCAGGAGTGGAAAGGAGATGTTCCATACAAGTAGTATGACCTCCCTTTGCAGCAAGGTGTAATGGACAAGCACCATACTGGAGTGGGTAGAATAGTTCAGTCAACGATGGTGGGTACAATGTACACATGTACATGTAGTACATGGTCATCAACATGGTCTTTCATATACAACATCACGAGTGTGTACACATTTACATGCATGATACAAACATTGCGGATGGGGTTAAAGGGGAGGAGATACGTAGGGTCCGACACACTGGTCTTTTTGTGTGTAGGTCGCTTAGAAGCGGTCTTGTTTTTTTACATCACCATCCATATACAGGATAGTGTTCAGCACCATACATATCATTATTACTTGATCATTAAATAGACCAACTCACCTTACCCAGAATGTTCACATCAATACCAGGAGTGGAAAGGAGATGTTCCACACACGTAATATGACCTCCCTTTGCAGCATAGTGTAATGGAGTATCACCATACTGGAGTGGGTACAATAGTTTAGACAAAATGGTGGGTACAATGTACATATGTCCAAGTACTACATGTACACATGTACCGCTACATTTCCTAACAGTGCATATCATATTTAAATATTTACTGGACCCAACTCACCCAATTCATAATGTTCACATCCATACCATGAGTGGAAATGAGACATTCCACACAAGCAGTATAACCTTTCCTTGCAGCATGATGTAATGGAGTATTACCATCCTGTAGTGGGTACAATAGTTCAGTCAACAGGGTGGGTACAATGTACACATGTACATGTAGTACATGGTCATCAACATGGTCTTTCATATACAACATCACGAGGGTGTACACAATTACACGCATGATACAAACATTGCTGATGGGATTGAAGGGGAGGAGATACCAAGGGACACACTGGTCTTTGTGTGTAGGCTTAGTCCATTTACAGGATAGTGGTCAGCACCATACATATCATTATTACTTGATCATTAAATTGCTATGTCAAATACACTTCCTATAACAGTGTATATCTTATTTTAATATTCAGTGAACCAACTCACATCATTCTTAATGTTTACATCAATACCAGGAGTGGAAAGGAGATGTTCCACACAAGTAGTATGAACTCCCATGGCTGCAAGGTGTAATGGAGTTTCACCATACTGGAGTGGGTACAATAGTTCAGTCAACATGGTGGGTACAATGTACACATGTACATGGTCATCAACATAGCCTCTTGAAATATGAAACCTCTAATTCAAGTGCACACATGCATACATGTATATGTAAAAGGTGAGGAAGGTTAACATCTACATCTCAGTGTTACGATAGTTTTTGATGAGTGGTTAGCTTTGTCCTATTGGCTTCTATGTATTATGGACAGCTGTGCAGACTATGCTATTCATACTCCCCTCCTCCATTATTACTTGATCGTTAAATAGACCAACTCACCTTGTCCCTAATGTTCACATCAATACCAGGAGTGGAAAGGAGATGTTCCACACAAGTAGTATGACCTCCCTTTGCAGCAAGGTGTAATGGAGTATTACCATCCTGGAGTGGGTATAATAGTTCAGCAAAAATGGTGGGTACAAAGTATACATGTACATGCATGTAGTACATGGTCATCAACATGGCCTTACATCACGAGAGTGTACACATTTACATCATGATGTATGATACAAACATTGCTGATGGGGAGGAGACACCAAGGGACACACTGGTCTTTGTGTGTAGGCTTAGAAGCAGCTGCTCTATGGTCTTGTTTTTTACATCACCATCCATGTACAGGATAGTGTTCAGCACCATACATATCATTATTACTTGATCATTAAATAGATCAGCTCACCTTATTCTTAATGTTCACATCAATAGCAGGAGTGGAAAGGAGACGTTCCACACATGTAGTATGACCTCCCCTAGCAGCATAGTGTAATGGAGTATCACCGCCCTGCGTATAATAGTTTAGTCAACATGGTGGGTACAATGTAAACAATCGTCATGTACATTTACATCATTATGGCCCATCAAACATAAGCCTGTAATTGAAGTACACACATAAACATTATTGTAATCTTATCACTAATCAAGGGAAGGAGGAAAAGGAGTTTGAGAGGGAACCAGCATTTATGTCTTCATTGAAGGTGCAGATAGCGGACAGCCTTGACATAGCCCTCAGGCATGGCCACTCCCCTCCTCAGACCAGTGTATATTTTTAACAGAATAGAAAGTTCTCTATGACACAGGGGCGGATCTAGGGGGGGGGGGGGGGGGGGGGGGCACCAGGGGCACGTGCCCCCCCTTTCGGACGACTCATTAAATATTCATGAGTGTATTTTGCGTACCGCGTGCGATTATAACCGCACGAAACATTAGTTACAGCGCTGATACATGTACTGACAGGAGCGGATCTAGGGGGGGGGGGGGGGGGGGGGGGGGACTAGGGTCACGTGCCACCCATTCCGGATGACTCATTAAAAATTCATGAGTGTATTTGCGTACAGTGCCTCGGTTAGCTACAGCGCGGATACATGTACATGTACACGGGAAGGGCCAATTATAAAGTATGATTACGATTATATTTGCAAACGTGCGTATTGAAAAGAAGCGGAGATCAGTATACACACTAAAAAGATTAAAAAGATTGGCGCATCGCATCGCATATAAAAGCTGAGCTATATTTTTTGGCCCACAAATTTAGTAGTTACATTTTAAAAGTACGAACCCTATAAACTCGTACTTTGGCAGTTGCTACAACTAAAATGTATTCCTTGTGAAAAAATACATGCATTGCACACGTGCAAACAATATAGCTACTATTTAACAGGCCTGCTTTTTTGCGTAGTTTTCGGAGTTTTTACAACGCAAAACGCGTTGGCTTCTGGGGCTCCGCCCCAGGCCCCGATGGGCACAGATGTTTGCGGCTGGACAGTAGGTTGGATAATTAAGCGATACCGTAATTTAGTATTAGCCACAAAAAAAATTCTAGCCGCATCTCATTATACGATATCTGTTTTTGCGAGCCTATATCATACTCGTCTTATGACATTCCGAGAAGAGAAAATGCTCATGAAAACACTCTACCACAGCTATAGGTAAGCCATAATTGCCCAAGGACTACATTTATTATGAGTGGTTCTGCGCAGCCCGTTTTCACATCAATGTAACTTTGGCGGGAAAAGACGGGGTGTACTTGAGCGGTCTTTGTGGACGAACCAACCGGTAGAAATCTGTAAGCGAGTAACATAATGATCAGCACACATAGGAGAGTATATACATATCACTCATAAATAGCCGCCTTTTTTTTTAACCTCAGAATAAGGCCGGAGTTTTTATGAATAATTTCAGTATTTAAGAATGGAGATACACGCAAAGAAAGTCGAAGAGCGATGCAGAGTGTGTGGCCGCTTCTTAGTGGAGGATAAAGCCAAAAAGAAGAGGAAAACATATAACTACATACAGTTTGCAAAGGATTTGCACTCCAAATTCCTTATCAACACCTCCCTGGACACGCACCCACCCACCCACCATCCTTTTCTATCCATTCATACTAAAAACATGGGCCCAACAGTATTCCTTTTGAGTGGAAGGCCCACACAGAAGTTGACTGCATAGTGATATTTTTTATATGCTGCATGTACATTTGTATGTGATAGTACTCAGATATGTCATCCTAAACCACCACATGCAGGCTGTCCAGCCCACAATAGTACAGCTCAGATTTACGCGGAATAGCCCCTGCCATGCAGACAGGCATCTCAGCACAAGACCATATACTTGCCAGTACCAACAATCCAGACGTACTGGACCAACTTCAGTGTCCCTTGTGCCTCCACTGAACCATTGGAGCTACTATGTAGGGCACTGGCTGCATCGACATATCATACACTGGTTCATGGCTTCCAACTGCAGTAAGATCAAGTGTCCATGCTGCATCATGGACACTCCTTTGGCTCCTTCACCGCTGAAGCCCACACCACCATTCATTCAGACCTTGCTAGTGGTACATTGCCAGCAAACATGTGGGAAGGAAATACGGGCTGGTGAGTACAGCACTCACAAGTGTGCAGAAGAACCTAGACCTTCAGACGCTGATGTGCAGACAGCATGTCACACAGTCACTGGCTTCCACCAGCTCTCAACCGATCGTCTGAGGGAGAAAGGAGCAGAGTCCATCCATACCAAGTTGACTTCTTGCAACGCACGTACCATTCGGTACATGACCCAGTTAGAAGACTGTCCTTGATTATGAAGGAGCACCTGCTTCCTATAGGTCCACAAAACGTGGCAGCGATCCCTCCCCCTGATACGTATACCGTTAAATTCACGATATTTCAGCAATACGCATCTCTAGCCCAAAAAAAGGCGGCTATAAGCAGATAATGGAATCAGTTAGTACCTTCTGTTATCTCTAAGATTTACTTGAATCAAAACTTTTTACCGGTCGGGAGCGTGGAAAACTTACTTCAAAGTGGAGAGGTACGTCGAGGGTTACCCGCTTTCACGAGCCATAACTTGCCGTAGCGTCAAAACTGTAACACGAGAAACGTAGTATTTGTAGGAATATGATGCTTCTTTTGTTTCGAGGTTTTAAATGACGCTGATATAATTCCTGTTTTTTGTACAGGAGGCTCACGTTTCTTGGCTCTGGTTGCCTAGGACGTTGCTAAGGGAATACGTAATCATTTCAATATTTCGGGTTATAAACCTACTGTCCACAAAATATATGGCCGCAAACACCTGTGTGGGGGAGCCCCTCCATACCCCCCTATAGCTGGGCGGGAGGGGTGCCCCCCTCCCGTACCCTCCCGGGGCGGCGCCCTCTAACTGTGCCCCCCCCCCCCCCCCCCCCCCCACCCCCCCCCTTTCCAAATTCCTGGATCCGCCCCTGTGACAGTATGCACATGTACATGTACAATCACTGCTTACCACGCAGTTTGAATTTACAGATACTCCACTTTCGATCAACCTCGCCATCTCGCCAATATCACCTCTCGCTGCCGCAGCTCGAAGCTTCTGTTCCGAGTGTTCTCCATCTGAAGTTTTTAAACCATACTAGGGGATTATATTCACTTTACGTGCGAGTCAGTAACTAGTATGCATGTATACGTGAACACGACTAGGTGCTACGAAAACTGCTAGGCATGGGTGCAAGGTGGGGGTAGTTGGGCGTAGCCCGACCTTCAAGAAGGTCGGCCCGGGCTACGCAGCTAGGGTGGGGCAAGGCATATCTTGCGTACTACTCCAAGTTCAATACCCCCACACGATGATAATCAAAATAGGCCTACTCAAATATCATACCGAATCCTAATGTCTTCATAAGCTTAGCGAACATCGTCTTTCAATAGGGTGTGTACAGTATAGCACGCGTTACATCATTGTTTACAGTTTGCTTCCTGTCGGCCATTTATTTGAGTGCAAGGCTATTCATAGTCTCAGACCCAGACCCGTTCGCGATTACCACTCTGCCAACTAACGCCGACCAGAACTGAATGAACTGAAGTCGGCGCTGTATGGAAAGTATACCCAACCCAGTTCAGAACACTTAGTGCTGCAGCAGTGGCTGTCACTCCCGCAGTCCCGCTTCCAGACTGGTTAGGCAGTGGTGTAGGAATAGTCTCGTACCCAGACCCTGATTACCACAGCTGCGGATGGATTGCATCACCGCTACGTGGTAGAGGGTCTGGTCAAAAGTCGTTCTACGTACGCAAATACAGAGCACCCGTGACGTCATGTAGGTAGTGCAATATGTTAATAAATTACATGGTTAACTAACCGGTAGAGACACGGCACTGAGTATTTCGCTTTAACAAAGGTCCTATCAGGTTGTGTGACAAGAGAAACGAACCACACGAGTATCCGAAGAGTGAGTAAAAAGGCTGAGCTATCTACGCCGCCAAACTAAGCTACAAACTGTTTGTTGAAGCGCACGCGCTCGACTTAAGGGAATTGGAAAGCCATGCCCGTGACGCTTCTCCCGTGCTGCCAACGCTAGCTGTTTCCCTCACTGCCGCGTTGAGTTTGTAGCTTTTTGCTTTTAGACAGTGTCAGTATGGCGGCGAAGCTCCGCCTTTAAAAACTCACTCTCCTGTCCTTCGTTTAGCTTGCCACAAACTTATAGGACCTTTGTTTAAAGCGAGAAACACTGTTACACAGCTACAGTACCGCCCTAACAATTACTTAACCATGTGTCTTATAACATATATGTGACGTCACGGGTGCTCTGCATTCTGATTGTACGCCTAAAATCTGGTGGCATTTGACCAGACCCTCTACCACGTAGCGGTGATGTAATCCATCCGCAGCTGTGGTAATCAGGGTCTGGGTACGAGACTAGTGTAGGAACGGTTAAAAAAGTGGGGGGGTCTGAAATTAATCATTCATAAGTGGGTGTGGTAAAACGAAGCTGTCAGTTGCGCGGTGGCCAGCACCCAGGCCCCACCTGAGGCATATAAAGCACAGGGGCACGAATAATTCCACGCATGCGCGTCATGCATGGAGGCATGTATGTATAATTACGTCATGGCTCGCGAGACTTTTGGTCTTATAAGACAGGACTTTCCAAACAGTGTAAGATGTGGAAAATTCTGATTTGCTCGTGCTATCCATGCAGTGGAGAATCGGATTGAGGATTCGATGATGCATGTAGAGCAGTGACATTGTTCGTTCGCATTTTTGTTGACGAAGTAAACTAAACGGATCGACCAGCGGATAGTGCGTGTGTTTGCCGGTGACTATGCATGGAAGGAGGCGCTATGATATTATAATATTATTATTTAGGCCCCCCCATGAAATAGCCATGGCCGCGCCAATGGTAACCAAATTAAACCGTATTCCGCCGATGCTTTAACTATACACAATTCCATTGTAGTTAAAAGATTTTCGCAACTAATAGTATGGCATAGTATGAGAATGATATACGAGAGATAATTGTACTTGTGTGCATATACACAGCACGATTGGGGTTGCCAAAACTTATCTTCGACGCACGATTTCATGACAACAGTTAAAATGGAGATTAGGAGACTACAAGCTAAGTATATATGTATATCCTTGGTGCAGCATTGCCGTATATAGAGCCTTTTACGTGTCTTTGCTGCACATTTGCTGCCTGCGGCAATGTATATTAGTAGTAGCCCTAACGAACCTCGCTGTGCAATTTATGACATCAATCATATATAATCTTTATATTATCTCTTGCATATACCGACGCCTACGTATTTAGTAAGGAACCGGCTAAATGCCAATTTCGGACAGATATAGGTAATCAGCTCCTTTCTGCTCGCCGTGATCTTGCATCCGTTAACAGATCGATTAATATCAAATATGGGCCCAAAATGGGAGGGTACTTAGTCCCCCCAATATCAAAAGTGGTGGGGGGGGGGGGGGGGGGGGGGGGGGGGGGCTATAGCTCCCCTACCCCCCCCCCCCCCCCCCCCCCCCCCCGGGCCCGCTTCCTACGCCTATGTAAGGTTTGTGGGTTCAGCGGTGACACATCCAAGGCTGCTGTCCTGCCCATGACCCAGTTGGGACTGAGGAACAATTTGGCAGTATAGGTTGAATTGGTTATCATCTATAGCTTCTCTGAAAGAGCCCCTCTGATAGACAGAAGAGGATAAAAGATTTTCAGCACTAATTGAGCGATGCATCAGTATCTTCAAAGATGGTTGGTACAGAAGCTTACTCCACCAGCAAAACGAGCAGCACAGCAAATCCAGCTATAGCGCAGCGATAACTTGCCTCCCAGTTCGCAATCGGCATTCAGGAACCGATCGATGACATCATAGATAACAATCTATGATGACATCATGCGTCATTCTGTCAGGGGCGTAGCCAGGGTGTAGAGCGCCCGGGGGCAAAAATGCACTAATGACCCCCCCCCCCCCCCCCCCCCCCACCCCCACCCCCCTAAGTTCCCCTCGCGTTTGGCCAAATGCGAATGCTTTTTCTTGCGTTTGACCATAGATATGTGTGTTAAATCCGACGTAGGCGGATCCAGGTCACGGTGCAGCGTCATGAGAAAGTATTTTGGTATATAGAATTAGAAGGCAATAGTGGTGTAAAATGCGAGGAAAAAAAGGATTATGGAAAAATGAAATAATCCTATATTTATCACTGAACAATGCCACATCATCCTACAATGTGCTTGCTAAATATATGGGAAAGTTTACGAGAAAAGGGACCTAGCGTGTATTATAAAAAAGTATAATAAAAATGCATTACGTTTGATTTGCTATAACTTCCGATCAGTTAACGCTATCAACTTCCTATTTTCAACACTTCATACTGCACCATTTCTCTATGGTAAAATACATTTTGGAGTCTTGCACTTGCTCCGCGTCAGTATTACAACGTTCGATACCCCACTGGGTTCAAACCCGCCATAACTTTTGGTAGGAGTAATCACTTCGCTTCAAATTCGGTTTGTAGGTAGAGAGGTCCTATATCTTTCGATTTGTTCTGTTCGTTAATTTTTATGCCATCCGTTACGGAGATACAGTTGAACAAACTACGTGCACGTTTTCCCGCTTGATTCGCGCCAATGTTATAATCCCCGCCTCCCCATACTTTGAGCGGAACGCAATTTGCCCAAATCATTGGCGCGAATCGAGCGCGAAAATGGGCACGTAGTTTGTTCAACTGTATCTCCGTAATGGATGGCATAAAAATCAACGAACAGAACAAATCGATAGGTATAGGACCTCTCTACCTATAAACCGAATTTGAAGCGAATTAATTACTCCTACCAAAAGTTATGGCGGGTTTGAACCCAGTGGGGTATCGAACGTTGCAATACTGACACGGAGCAAGTGCAAGACTCCAAAATGTATTTTACCATAGAGAAATGGTGCAGTATGAAGTATTGAAAATAGGAAGTTGATAGCTTTAACTATTCGGAAGTTATAGCAAATCAAACGTAATGCATTTTTATTATACTTTTTTATAATACACGCTAGGTCCCTTTTCTCGTAAACTTTCCCATATGACTATTTCATTTTTCCTTTTTTTTCCTCGCATTTTACACCACAATTGCCTTCAAATTCTATATACCAAAACCTTTCTCATGTCAGTAGAGAAATAATTATTATACTCAGCTTGCACCATGACCTGAACTGCCTGTCAAATGGTGGTTGGGAGTCAATCCTATGCAAAAAGGGGAGGTGTCAGTGTAAGTAATCACAGTGTGGTATACAATGAGGTATACAACACCTTTCAGCGAGCTCTTTTGTCTGCACACCTAGAAGTTGGCTGTGGATGGGGACAATTTGATTCCAGAACACGTCCAGCAGACATCCTATTATATTATGTGTGATGAGTGCTGGCCTAACGTAATAAGCTTAACTTGCCATGCAAGTGCAAGTGTGCGGACTGCAGTGTTAACCTTGGCTTATAACTTTTGGTCCCCTTGTCCCCAGCCCCATCGCAAACACAGTCCTCACGAAGCCAGATACAAACTGAGTAGTCGAGTCGTATTTACTAGTACGCTTCAACTGAGTTTCATCCATGCACGATATTAATGTTAGTAATATATAAAACAGCTGCTCATGAGCAGTGTAAGTTCATAATTCATAGCTACCCTAATATTGTACTTCACGAAAGGGTAATGTCATCGCGAAGTTAAGATTGTATGATTCGTAGCCATCGATATTGAAAATTTAATAATAGCAGACGGGCTGTTCAATGTTCCAGTTTCTGTTTGGCACAGTGCACGGTGGTTGGGGTCTTCATATAGCAACCACAGCAAGGGCAGGTATCCATAGACCATAGCAAGTACCGCTTCTTTGATAAAGTACAAGGCTGCTGAGTGGATGGGCCGGAGGTGTTGAAAGAAAGATGTGATATACATGTTCTTAAAGTGGACATGAATTTAAAGCCCGTTAGTTATATCAAATGTAATAAATTGATCACTGCAAAAATGGGAACAATAACACCGACAATAATAAATTGTTGTATGAAATCTGACCTATAGCTACTTGATCATTTAGAGATTGATCATCCAGGTTTATACAAGTCTTTATTCAGTATTACCTTCAAATCCTATTTACCTCCAACTCTCTCATAGAGAATGTGTATATCTTCTTGTCTAGTTCCTGACCATTCTAGCATGGGTCATGAATGTTGTGAAATTATGATTCTCATGCACAGCCAACATTACACCAAGGGAGGTGAATGTGTCTTTTGTTCAGTGAAGGACAAGACTGCTGAGTTGTTATAGGCCAGAGGTGTGGAAAGATGTGATGTATATGTGCTTAAAGTGGACATGAATTTTATCAAATGTAGTAAATTAATCACTGCAAAAAACATCTAATACATTGATAAAAACAGTAATTAATTTAAAAAATTCTTAAATGCAGTATCCACATCAATACCAGGAGTGGAAAGGAAATGTTCCATACAAGTAGCAAGCCTTGCAGCAAGGTGTAATGGAGTGCTACCACCATCCACTAGTGGAGCAAAGTGTAATGCAGTATTAACATCCTGGAATGAATTATGGTGGATGCAGTGTACACATGTACATTTAGTACATGGTCATCAAACATGGCCCCTTCAAACATGAAGCCACGCAGACATACAACAAATAAGTAAGATGGGAGCATTGTCCAGCCCAGGATAGAGATGGCATTTGCCCTAGCCTGTTAAAACTTTATTTAAGTTGTAAGTGAAGGGGGCCATCAATGATATTATTGCCTTCAAATCCTATATTATGATATTCATTTATTTACTAGTTACTGACCATATGCATTCTACTGCATGTGGGTCATGAATGAAATTCATGGTCTAACATCACACTAAATGATATGGGGGCTGGAAGGTGTAGATGTCCTTTGTTGAAGTACAAGACTGCTGAGTTGTTGTTGGGCCGGAGATGTGATGTGATGTACATGTCCTTAAAGTGGATATGAATTTACAGTTAGCGATATAATAAATTTATCACTGCAAAAATGGGAACACATAACAATCTAATACATTAATAATACCTGTAATTAATAATAAATTGTCTTAAATGCATTATCCACATCAAAACCCGGAGTGGAAAGGAGATGTTCCACACAAGTAGTAAAACCTCTCCTTGCAGCATAGCATAATAGAGTATCACCAGGAGAAATGTCTAATGCAGTTTCACCATCCTGAAGTGGGTACAACATTTCACATTGCATTTAGTTATTACTGATATTATTCACTCAGTTTAGTATCCACCATCTGATAATGACTGAACAATATGTGTACCAAGGTGAAGAAGCTGCAATAGTGCTGCATGTTTATCATTTGAACCAAAAAAGTGTAGTGGCTTGCTATGTCAGCTACAGTTCCTATAACAGTGCATATCTTATTTAATATTCAGTGGACCAACTCACCCTATTCTTAATGTTCACATTGATACCACAAGTGGACAGGAGACATTCCACACAATTAGTATGACCTCCCCTTGCAGCACAGTGTAATGGAGTATTACCATACTGGAGTGGGTACAATAGTTCAGTCAAAATGGTCGGTGCAATGAACACATGTACGTGTAGTACGTGGTCTGCTACAGTTCCTATTATAGCGCATATCTTATTTTAATATTCAATGGAGCAACTCACCATATCCTTAATGTTCACATAAATACCAGGAGTGGAAAGGAGATGTTCCACACAAGTAATATGACCTCCTCTTGTAGCAAGGTGCAATGGAGTATCACCACCCTGTAATGAGTACAATAGTTCAGCCAACATGGTGGCTACAATGTACACATGTACATGTAGTACATGGTCATCAACATGGCCTTTCATATACAACATCACGAGGGTGTACACATATCATTATTATTTGATCATTAAATAGACCAGCTCACCTTATTCTCAATATTCACATCAATACCAGGAGTGGAAATGAGATTTTGTACAACAGCAGAATAACCTCCCTTTGCAGCATAGTGTAATGGAGTACAACTATGCTGGAGTGAGGATAGCCCACATGGTGGGTACAATGTACACGTAGTACATGATACTCATTGCTACAGTTCCTATATCAGTGCATATCTTATTTTAATATTAAGTGGAGCAACTCACCATATCGCTAATGTTCACATCAATACCAGGAGTGGAAAGGAGATGTTCCACACAAGTAGTATGACCTTCAATTGTAGCAAGGTGTAATGGAGTAAAACCATACTGGAGTGGGTACAATAGTTCAGTCAACATGGTGGGTACAATATACATGTAGTACATGGTCATCAACATGGCCTTTCACATACAAAATCACGAGAGTGTACACATTTACATGCATGATACAAACATTGCTGATGGGGTTAAAGGGGAGGAGATACCAAGGGACACTCTGGTCTTTGTGTGTAGGCTTAGAAGCAGCTGCTCTATGGTCTTGTTTTTTACATCACCATCCATATACAGGATAGTGTTCAGCACCATACATATCATTATTACTTGATCATTAAATAGACCAGCTTGCCTTATTCTTAATGTTCACATCAATACCAGGAGTGGAAAGGAGATGTTCCACAATAGTAGAATGACCTCCCTTTGCAGCAAGATGCAATGGAGTATCACCATCATACTGGAATGGGTACAATTATTCTGTCAACATGATGGGTACAATGTACACATGTGGTCTGCTACAGTTCCTTAACCAGTGAATATCTTATTTTAATATTCAGTGGACCAACTCACCCAATCCTTAATGTTCACCTCAATACCAGGAGTGGAAAGGAGTTGTTTTACACAAGTAGTATAGCCTCCCTCTGCAGCAGAATGTAGTGGAGTATGACCTAACTGGATGGTTACAGCAACTAATTCAATTACACACTTACATATATGTGTAATTATTAAAAAGAGGAGCAGGAAGAGGAATTTAACATTTACATCACTGCTGCTAGGATTTGATTAAATCCAAAATCTTACCTGTCAAACTGAACAACTACTTCAGTAAACCTACTCACCTTACCCTTATGGTTCACCTCAATACCAGGAATGGAAAGGAGATGTTCCACAATAGTAGAATCACCTCCCCTTGCAGCAAAATGTAATGCAGTATTACCATCCTGGAGAGGGTACAATAGTAACAGTGCATATCATATTTGAATATTCAGTGGTCCAACTCACCTTATCCTTAATGTTCACATCAATACCAGGAGTGGAAAGGAGATGTTCCACACATGTAGTATGACCTTCCCTGGCTGCAAAGTGTAATGGAGTACCACCACCCTGGAATGGTTACAATATATTGCTAAGTGCAAGTACATGTACATGTCATGCAACTATTTGCCATTTTGCATATGTATGTATATGTATGTATGCAATCAAATCCAATCAATCAATCAATAGTTCAGTCCACATTGTGGGTACAATAAACACATGTACATGTAGTACATGGTCATCAACATGGCCTTTCAAATGCGACATCACGAGGGTGTACACATTTACATGCATGATGCAAACATTGCTGCATGATGGAGTTGAAGACCAAGGGATACACTGGTCATTGTGTGTAGGCTTAGAAGCAGCTGCGCTATTTTCTTGTTTTTTTACATCACCATCCATATACAGGATAGTGTTCAGCACCATACATATCATTATTACTTGATCATTACATAGGACCAATTCACCTCATCCTGAATGTTCAAAACAATACCAGGATTGGAAAGTAGATGTTTCACATAAGTAGTATGACCTCCCCTTGCCGCAAGGTGTAATGGAGTACAACAATACTGGAGTGGGTAGAATAGTTCGGTCAACATGGTGGACACGTGTACATGTAGTGCATGGTCATCAATATGGCCCCTTCAATTAAGAAGCCACTAATTGAAGTACACATATACATATATGTAAAAAGATATAATCATTAATAAATGGGAGGAGGAAGAGAAGGTTAACATGTACATCACAGCTGCTGGGATAGTTTTTGATGAGTGGTGAGCTTTGTCCTATTGGCTTCAATGTATTATGGACAGCTGTGCAGGCTATGTTATTCATACTCCCCTCCTCCTAGCCTAGCCGGGGCCCAAGGTTAAAGGCTGGGCCCTAGTGCCCAGACTTCACAATTTGCACACAATATCATACCAGATGCCAGCAAGGCTGTGAGGTAGACATGTAGAGTTTACCAAGAGAAATCAGAGATTTACTGCCATGTTTGAATCAGGAGGTGGGCAAAAATAAAAAGTCTTCCCTGCATACTGTTAAATGGCATGCCTATCCCAATCATGCCAGGTATAAACAAACCAAACTCTTATCAGTCAAATTGAACTGCATTCTCATGCGATGCCCAACAATATTCAATAGAACATATCACCAAAGCCTCAATTTTGACATCAATACCAGTACATGTACATGTAGTAACAGTTGCATATCTTATTTAATATTCAGTTGACCAACTCACCCCATCCTTAATGTTCACATCAATACCAGGAGTGGAAAGGAGATATTCCACACATGAAGTATGATCCCCCCTTGTAGCAAGGTGTAACGAAGTATTACCATCCTGGAGTGGGTACAATGTGCACATGTACATGTAGTACATGGTCTGCTACAGTTCCTGTAACAGTGCATATCTTATTTTAATATTCAGTGGACCAACTCACCCTATTCTTAATGTTCACATCAATACCAGGAGTGGACAGGAGATGTTCCACACAAGTAGTATGACCTCCCATGGTAGCATGGTGTAATGGAGTATTACCATCCTGGAGTGGGTACAATGTACACATGTACATGTAGTACATGGTCTGCTACAGTTCCTGTAACAGTGCATATCTTATTTTAATATTCAGTAGAACAACTCACCCTATTCGTAATGTTCATATCAATACCAGGAGTGGAAAGGAGATATTCCATACATGAAGTATGATCCCCCCTTGTAGCAAGGTGTAACGGAGTATTACCATCCTGGAGTGGGTACAATGTGCACATGTACATGTAGTCCATGGTCTGATACTGCAGTTACTATAGCAGTGCATGTTTTATTTTCAAATTCAGTGGACCAACTCACCCTATTCTTAATGTTCACATCAATACCAGGAGTGGACAGGAGATGTTCCACAAAAGTAGTATGACCTCCCATGGCAGCATGGTGTAATGGAGTATTACCATCCTGGAGTGGGTAAAATAGTTCAGCCAACATGGTGGGTACAATGGACACATGTACATGTAGTCCATGGTCTGCTATAGTTCCTAAAACAGTGCTTTAAAATTGACCAACTTACCCTATTCTTAATGTTAATGTTAATACCAGGATTTGAAAGGAGACATTCCACACAGGTAGTATGACCCCCAGTTGTAGCAAGGTATAATGGAGTATTGCCATCCTGATGTGGGTACAATAGTTCAGTCAAATTGGTGTATACAATGTACACATGTACATGTAGTTCATGATCTGCTACAGTTCCTATACCAGTGCATATTGTATTTTAAAATTCAGTGGACCAACTCACCCTATTCTTAATGTTCATATCAATACCACGGGTGGACAGGATATATTCCACACAAGTAGTATGACCTCCCATGGCAGCAAGGTGTAATGGAGTATTACCATGCTGGAGTGGGTACGATAGTTCGGTCAACATGGTGGGTACAATGTTCACATGTACATGTAGTACATGGTCATTAACATAGCACAACATCACGAGAGTGTAGATATTTCCATGCATGATACAAACATTGCTGATGGGGTTGAAGGGGAGGAGATACCAAGGGACACACTGGTCTTTGTGTGTAGGCTTAGAAGCAGCTGCTCTATGGTCTTGTTTTTTACATCACCATCCATATACACTGATAGTGTTCAGCACCATACATATCATTATTACTTGATCATTAAATAGACCAGCTCACCTCATTACATATCTAAATAGACCAACTCACACTATCCTGAGTGTTCACAGATTTAACACCAGTGGGAAGTAGACATTTCACACAAGTTGTATGACCTCCCTGTGCAGCCCAATGTAATGGAGTATGATCGCCCTGGAGTGGGTAGAATAGTTCAGTCAATATGTTATTTTAATATCCAACTCACCTCATCCTTAATGTTCACATCAATACCAGGAGTGGAAAGGAGATGTTCCACGCAGGTAGTAAGACCTCTCATGGCTGCAAGGTGTAATGGAGTGTGACCATCCTGGAGTGGGTACAATAGTTCAGTCGACATGGTGGGTACAATGCACACATGTACATGTAATACATGGTCATCAACATGGCCCGTTGAATCTATGTACATGTTCACTTGGCTCTTCACCCTTCCCTTTTGTTATAATGAGTACATTAGATTAGTGTACAAATGTTTACACATGTGTATGTTTACACCTTAGTGGCTTCATGTTAGAAGGGTGCAGGTAGTAACATATAAAGCCTTTATAATACATGTACATGTACATGGGAGCTAACATTTCTCAAACTGATATGGATTTCTATATATATATATTCACTATGGTAGCTCTGTGCGAATATTATGATCCAATATTATTATTGGCCTGTGTGCACCAATGCCTAGATGGACCTGAGCTCACCATTCAGCCAATAAATGCCCCCAGCACATACATGTACAGTGTTTCACCCCGTACTTCAAAATTTTATTATTTTTTTCCCCATTTTTCCAATGATAGGCTGTGATCATGAGAATTAGATTTTCAGGAGGTGAAGGTCTCCACATGGCAGCAGGCTAGGAGGTGAAGGTCTCCACAGGCAGTAGGTGCTGGACAACATCTGGGACCCAGCAGACTACTGGTTCAGCTACCTGGACCTCTTTACCAAAGTGATGAACTTTGTCCTATTGGCTTCAATGTATTAATGGACAGCTGTGCAGACTATGTTATTCATAATCCCCTCCTCCTAGCCTAGCTGGGGCCCAAGGTTAAAGGCTGGGACCTAGTGCCCAGACTTAACAATATCATATCTTTGAGGTAGATAAGTAGAGTTCACTAAGAGCATATGCTACTGGCACACTTACATGTATACCACGGAGTCTAGTCTGATCGATATGCAAGGTTTCTATAGCAACTTTATATGGACCAACAATGCCAAACAACTATACATTATCTAATTAACTGATATACAGCAACATTCAATAGACCAGCAGGGAAGCAGCTGCTCTATGGTCTTGTTTTTTTTTTTTACATCACCATCCATATACAGGATAGTGTTCAGCACCATTACATATTTGATCATGAAATACATATCATCATTACTTGGACCAACTCACCATATTCGTAATGTTCACATCAATACCAGGAGTGGAAAGGAGATGTTCCACACATATAGTATGACCTTCCCTTGCAGCAAGGTGTAATGGAGTATTACCATCCTGGAGTGGGTACAATAGTTCAGCCAACATGGTGGGTACAATGTTCACAATGTACTACATGGTCATCAACATTGTAATAATTAATTGGAATGAAACTACCTTATTTGGTGAGTGATATGTTCAGGTGGCGTTCATGCATTAATAGAATCAAATGCATGGAGTTTTACCTCATGAAAGAGCGAAGCAACAACCTCAAAAAGCAAGATGAAATTTTAAGATCAATCGGACTTGAGGAGAGTCGTGTAGCATGATCTGTGTACATGTGTGGCGCTGCATGCGTGATGTGTGTAAGGGATGAATGATCGGTCTATCTACGGTAGTAACTAAAAAGATTTCTGCCCTGGTGACCCCCATTTTTGTGGGATCATTTTTTGATTAGATGTATATTTACAACTGTGCTATCTGATGTACCTATGACTTCAATATTTAACACCACATCATGCCCTTTTAACACCTGGTCATGGATGCCTGTGTGACATGTGCAACATGTAGTAGTTAATGACTGAAATCATTCCCTTCCCCCATACTGGTACTCCCTGTATGAAACCAACTCTCATGCACTTGTGGAGTACAATGGTGGTCTTGAAAAAAGCCATTCTTAGGAATAGTAAGCTGTAAGGTGTAGTAAATGATGCCCCCACCACCACTACCCCAGCAGTCTGCTATGGCTAGAGGGGAGACCAGTAGCATTTAGAGGCAGAGGCAACCACCGGGGAAGAGGTGGTCAGGACCAGGGAGGAGGAGGAGGAGGAGGAGGAGGAGGAGGAGGAGGAGGAGGTGGAGGAGGAGGAGGAGGAGGAGGAGGAGGAGGAGGAGGAGGAGGAGGAGGAGGAGGAGGAGGAGGAGGAGGAGGAGGAGGAGGAGGAGGAGGAGGAGGAGGAGGAGGAGGAGGAGGAGGAGAGGCCGAGGTGCATGTGGAGGATTTGTCCACTACATAACAAATTGTTATAACTATCATCATTAATCTGATATTAATTATCTGATCAATTTTGTGGGTGGGATGAAAAATTTAGTGACACTTTAATATGTGGATACAAATGCTTTCGAATGGATGAATTAATCACACCCCAAAAATTTAAGCATGCAGAAATACACCCCTAACCCCTCTCCCATGATTTCTGTATTACACTACCACTGTGGGGGGGGGGGAACTTATGAAACAGGTAAATGCTCTAGGAGAATGTTTGTGGCATATAGGATTGAACGGTACAATGCCAGCAAAATGAATGGAAACAAGATTTGACAGAAATTAGATAGGCCTATATTTAGCACAAACTTTCGAAAATAGAGCATGCTGACGAAGGAATAGGCCTATTTTCCCGGTCCAATTTCTATCAAATCTTACCGTTTCCATGCTTTTTATACAGGTGCCCCAGTTCAATCCTATATGCCACAAACTTTCTCCTAGAGAATGTTTTTATTTACTTGTATAAATTCCTCGGATATATGACCATATATAGGATTTGATGGCAGAGTACATGTACAATATTATACATGTACAATCGTATCACGGCTTACCCTATAATTGTAATTTACAGATACTCCACTTTCAATCAGCCTCGCCACCTCGCCAATATCACCTCTCTCAGCCGCAGCGTGAAGATCCACTTGTCTATCATATGAACGTGGAGTATCTGGTAGGACTAGGGATCATATTCACTTTACTACGAGTCAGTTACGAGTATGTATACGTGAACACGACTAGCCAGTAGGTGCTACGAAAACTGCTAGGCAAAGGTGCAATGTGGGGTTGGGCAAGGCGTACAACTCCACCCCACACGATGATACATCAGAGTCAAAAATAGGCCTACATGTACGTACATCATACGTCAAATATCGTACCGAATCCTAAAGTCTTCTTAAGCTTAGCGAACATCGTCTTTCCATAGAGTCCGATCGGGGGCGGTTGGATGGCTCGGCCCACCCATTAGTTGAGTGTAAATACTATCGTAGCAATATTCATACAATACATTTCATTGCCGGGAATATATAAGAATGATTTCAAAGTGTTGGACTAAATTCAGTAGCGGATCCAGCGAGGGGGTCCTGGGGGTCCGCACCCCCCCCCCTCAATAATGATGATTACGTAATTAACTGACCTTAATCACGTGCTTCGCTGGTCGTGAAAACAGAATTGATTATCGTGACGGTGTTGCTCTACTGGTTGATACATTGACACAGGCCCGTAGCCAGGAAGTATCTATAACTAAGACAGCGGAACTATACACGGTCAGTGATGCCGCGGCCAGCTTTTAACAATCCGGTCACGTTCACGGCTGGCCGTTTGGATATAGACGGTCACGTTCACGGTTAAAGATGGACCGTATGATTTCAATACGGTCACGTACACGGCTGGCCGTCAGCCGTCAAAATTTTAATACGGTCACGGACGGTCATTATTTATGCTATAGAAGTTTGGCATGTGCGTATCAATAGAAATGGTTTATGAACGGTATGCATGGGCATAGCAGAGCAAGTGTGAAAGAACAGATTAAAGGCTTTATTGCAGCTGAGAAAGAGAACAAATTCAATCCTGGCTGGATCCATCCTCCATCTTCACAATGAGTCGCTTGCACGTGGAATCCACGCGATAACGCATAATCACGGCAAGTCGCGTCCCCAGACCCACATTCGGTAGCAGCGGATGGATTACATCGCATATTACGAATACATATCAGGCTGGGGACGAGACTATGCCATGGCGAGGGGGACAAGCCCGGACAACGTAAATAATAAAATGGTTCCATAGCCACGTGTTGGTGACAGTCGGGTTTGCTGCAGACTTCACCGCGCTATCAGGTGGCTTATCCTCAAAGGTTCTTGGAAAGACGACATTTGCCACGCAGGGAAAAAATCCACTGCACGTGACGCTAGTGACGTAAACTGGCTTAATGGACCGTCAAAAGTTCTGACGGCCACGGACGGCCAGCAAATAAATTTGACGGCCAATTATTTTTCACGGTTTAATCACGTGATCGGTAAGCTTCCCGGTCACGGTCACGGTCGGCCGTCAAAAACCGTCAAATGAATACGGTCACGGACGGTCCGTGCTGGCCGCGGCATCACTGTACACGGTACGTTGGGGGGGGGGGGGGGGGGGGGGGAGGGGCGGCGCGTAGATTATTGATTATCATATGGGAGAATTACCGCGGACTGCGGGTCACATAAAGTATCCAGAGAAGCGGAACTCCAGCGTCAAATGGTTATCCCCCCCGATCCCCCCCCCCCCCCCGCCCCCCCCCTTCCCTCGTACCCCCTCTGCCTACGGGCCTGATAATTATTTTTGTTGCTGTCAGTGTGATTCAAGTGATACTTTCACATTGATCATTCCATCGTACAATAGCTACTCACTTTCTTGGTGACGATATCATATCTGGACCGTGTTATCGGGGTGTCAGTGTGTGCGCGTCATGTCAACAAAGCGACCTGTACCCGGCTCCTGTAGGCCAATCTCCGACTACTTTAAAAAGCGATCAAGGGAAGGTAACTAAGTATTAGTACATGTTACGATGTTTATAATTGCACGAATAACATCTACGTTTATTTATACACTAGACCCACCAAAAGAGTTTTTGCAAGTGCCCGATGTGGATCAAGCTACCTGTAGTACATGTAAGCTGCGTGCACAACATTTTGTATTAATTTGACTGATCTGTCAGCAGTGGTAACAAGACGCTATGGTGAAACCACAGAAGGTAGCTTTACTTATGTTATCATCATGAACACATATGAAACAGTGTAAGGGTGTGTGCACTATTATTTTATTTGCAATTCAAATACTAGATGCTACAAGTGTTTCAAACAGAACACAGGATATTCCGGATGTTTTATCTGAAGGTGAGCAATCATTTCTAAATAGAATCTTTCATGTATATCAATTCGATTCAGCAGACTGCAACAGCACTGAGATTCAATGCTCATCAGGTATTTTCTGTAATGCATAATTATGCATGGCAAACATATGTGCATGCACAAAGATGGTATAATTTGAGTGTTGAATGATTTTTTTAGGGCTCACCCAACTCACCAGCACTTGTTCAACTAATTTTGAAATGTCTAATCATGAAATGTTGCAAGATTCTGAGGATGAAGTTGTCCTGACAGAATCTGAAAGTATGTAATACGAAGTGTGATATTCTTCGTTTTTATTCCCTTTCACTGATACACAATATAGTTTCTACTCAGCAAGATGCACAAGATAGTGAGATGTCATTTGTGGGTCATGACGTGGGAGAGATTGTGAGTGGAAAGGTCCTGCTAAGTTCTTTGTCATGCAAAGAAAAGGTTGAGTATCTAAAGAAACATTTTGTGCCAGGTGAAAAATTTCCATTGTGTACCCAAAAGATAGGTAAGGAAGGTGAAAAGGGACATAAAACCCTCAGGTTTCAAAAAGCATGGCTGGAAAATTACAAGTGGCTTGTATACAGTCCATTGTTAGAAGGTGGCCTCTGTAAATTCTGTGTTCTTTTTCCACCTACTAATCCTCGGATAACATGTGGTGTGCTGGTGACAAATTCAATGCAGCAAATTAGAAAAGCAACTGGCAAAGATGGCTACTTAGCTCGTCATGAAAAATTAGATTATCATAAAGATGCTCTTCTTCGAGGGAATGCTGCATTAAATAGCATAGATAATCCTACCTCTACATTGCATTATACACTTTCAGTCACGAACAAAGAAATGTATGATAACAATATGAAGATTTTAAAGTTCATCGTACGAACAATTGTATTCTGTGGAAAACAAAACATTGCATTACGCGGCCACAGAGATGACAACACGAGTACTGCCACAAACCAGGGAAATTTCCGAGCTCTATTGCAACTTTTAGCAGAAAGTAATGCTGAGTTACATGAACACTTGGAATCTGGTAAACGCAATGCTCAATTGACATCTAAAACAGTGCAAAATGAAATAATAGATGTGATTGGGGATTACATTAAAAAAGAAGCAACAAAACCACTTCAACAGCCTTCGGCAGTGTACACCATAATTGCTGATGAAGTAACAGATAAATACAGCAATAAAGAAATCATGTCATTATGTCTCCGATTTATGGATTCAGGCAAAATTAAGGAAATATTTTTAGATTTTATTGCATTAGAATGAACAACTGGTGAGAAGATTGCTGAAGCAATTTTGCTTTTGCTTAAAAGTAATAACATAGATATTGCAAAAGCAAGAGGACAGGCATATGATGGGACAGGCTCCATGTCATCAGAACGGGTTGGTGTGCAAAGCAGGATCAAAGTAGTTGCACCTCTTGCGTTATATACTCACTGTCGTAGTCATGTCCTCAATCTAAGTATAGCTTCTGCTTGTAAAATACCTTCCATCAGAAACATGGTAGGTTTTATCAATGAAACATACCTTTTTTTTGACCTGTCTCCAAAAAGACAAAGATTTTTCGAACATGTTCTGACAAAATGTGCATCAGAGTCAATGAAAACAAAGTTGTCAGGTCTATGCAAAACTCGCTGGGTTGAACGGCACACTTGCTATGAAACATTTTATGAGTTTTACAAATACATTTGTTTATGTCTGGAAGCTATTGTGGATCCTAGTGCACATTCTGAGCTGGACCTAAATGATGGTACCTGGGAATGGGATTCTGAAACTAAGATTAAAGCCCAAGGACTTCTTCAAGTACTAAAGTCATCACAGAATATATTGACGTTCCTTATAGCTAAGAATGTTCTGGAAAAAGTGAAACCTATTGCTGTTAAGTTGCAAAAAAGAGATATTGATGTTATGGAAGCATACAACATGATAGATTATTCAGTCAGTGACATAAAAGATCTGAGAAATAATGTGGAAGAAGAGTTTAACATATGGTTTCAAGATGGTGTAAGGATTGCAGAAGAGATTGGGGTGGATATTACTGTGCCAAGACTTGTAGGTAGACAAGCACATCGTCCAAATGCCACTACAGGTCATTCGACTCCTGGACCTGAAGAGTATTATAGAATTAATGTTGCAATACCTTTTATAGATCATCTAGAAGCAGAACTGACCACTAGATTTAATGCAGAAAATAGAGTTGGTTGTGAGATATTTAGGCTAGTTCCAACATCAATCATTAATGATAATGATGTGCAACGTTTAGCAACCAAACTTTTGTTCTGGGAGGTTGACATACCAACCCCATCATCACTTCTCCCAGAAATTAAGCAATGGCAGCGCTATTGGAAGAATGCAAATGATCTTCCAACTGATCTACATAGTAGTCTTCAGCTGACAGACAGTGATGTTTTTCCAAACATTGCAGTTTTACTAATCATTGGTTGTACTCTTCCAATCACAAGTGCTGAAGCAGAAAGATCGTTTTCTGGACTACGACGAATCAAAAGCTATCTTCGTAGTCGAATGACAGAGGAAAGGTTGTCAGGATTAGCCCTTATGCATATCCATAGTGAAATGAACATCAATGTTGAAACAATCTGTGATTTATTTGTAACTAAACACAGAAGAAGAATGTTTCAATCTTGCATTTTGTATCAGTAAAACGTTGTACATATTATGTAATTTATACTTGTATATAAAAGTTGACATTTCAGCACTATATTAAATGCGCAACCTGATTAAGTGTACCATACATATATGCATGCAGCAGAAGTCTCTACCATTGCATTTATCCAGGAGGGACCTGGATATATGAATTCGAAATATGAGGATTTGAGGAACTACGTTATGAAAAGTAATACTTATTAATGTGTGTGCATGTGCATGTGTGTGCATGTATGTGTGTTGTGCACATGTGTGTGTGTGATAATATAGAATCGTACTCCGCCATCCTCATTAATTATTCATATCGGACCCCCCCCTTCCCGAATTCCTGTATCCGCCACTGTAAATCCTGATGCACAAGTTATATGGTCAACGACCGCATGCAACGTCCGTATTTACTGGACGTTCACAGTGTGCCTGTTTATTTTTTTATTTACAGTGAGCACACACAAGGTATGAAATTTAAACGGAATCATATGTACCTGTATGCTCCCCGGTCGAACTATTCAGGCAAGGTCTGATTAGACTAAAGTGTAAGTTTTTTTGCAGAAGTGTAATTGAGCGTAATAACAATGCACCATGTGCATTGTTATTAGTGTGAACTAAACGCGAAGGTCGGGTCACGCCCATCTAGTGTGTTTTCGCATTTAATAATCAGTGAGCGGTGCGTCTACTACGTAGCAAGCTTATGATTTACATGACTGGACAAAACTGTAGTATTACCTTTTACTCTTTGGTTACCATGTGTTTATAATAATGGTACATGTATTCAAATACTGTACATGCATGTATCAGTATCATGATTTGCCGGCCCCACAAACAGTCAACTGCTGCTGACTACTTGTGCCGGTTAGTTTCTCCCACATCAAAAATGTGCACACATAGCATATGACCTCAGTAACAGTTGACGTAGTGTTGGAAGGAATTCGAGCAGTTCAGTGTACTACTTCCTATAAATTAGTTTATGTACCATACTCCTCCTCTCCCTTCTCCTCCTCTCCCTCCAACTCCTCTCCCTCCTCCTCCTCTCCCTCCTCCTCCTCTCCCTCCTCCTCCTCTCCCTCCTCCTCCTCTCCCTCCTCCTCCTCTCCCTCCTCCTCCTCTCCCTCCTCCTCCTCTCCCTCCTCCTCCTCTCCCTCTACCTCCTCTCTCTCCTCCTCCTCTCCCTCCTCCTCCTCTTCCTCCTCTTCCTCTCCCTCCTCCTCCTCTCCCTCCTCCTCCTCTCCCTCCTCCTCCTCTCCCTCCTCCTCCTCTCCCTCCTCCTCTCCCTCCTCCTCCTCCTCTCCCTCCTCCTCCTCTCCCTCCTCCTCTTCCTCCTCCTCCTCTCCCTCCTCCTCCTCTCCCTCCTCCTCCTCTTCCTCCTCCTCTCCCTCCTCCTCCTCTCCCTCCTCCTCCTCTCCCTCCTCCTCCTCTCCCTCCTCCTCCTCCTTCTCCCTCCTCCTCCTCTCCCTCCTCCGGCTCCTCCTCCTCCTCTTCTTCCTCCTCCTCCTCCTCCTCCTCCTCCTCCTCCTCCTCCTCCTCCTCCTCTTCCTCCTCCTCCTCCTCCTCCTCCTCAACTCATTATGCCCTTGGCAAACAAAGGTTAGTTTAGTTGACTGGGTTGACTGGTGTTTGCGGCCCAATGTTTTGTTAAATGCGTTTGGCCAAACATACAAGATTAAAAGCTCCTCTGGTGCTGGTCCATTGTCCCAGGAACACCTTATCCATGCAGTAGAGTTGTTTAACTCACTTGTTCCTTCATCTGAAGTGATCAGCATTGAAAATGTGTTGACATCCCCTATCCATCAGAAGGTGCTTTCCAACAAAATAGACAACCACCTGTTTAATGTACTACTGGAGCAATCTTCTCCTGCAGATAGAGCACGCCTTCTCTCTGTCTCCTTCCCTCATGCTGCATCTTGGGTGTCAGTAGTTCCCTCTGAGGGGCTAGGCCTTCATCTCCAGCCTTCAGAGTTCCAGGTGGCCATCAAGTGGTGGCTGGGCCTAGACACCTCAGGTGGCTCAATTTGTCCCCTGTGTCCTGGAAAAGTGCTGGATCCCCTTGGCCATCATGCACTCACCTGCAAGCGTGGTGGAGATGTTGTAACCCGCCATAATAAACTGCATGACACCCTCATTGATTTATTGTCATGTGATAATATTACAGACTTACATTTCAAAATGTAGGTCTGTAATATTTATAATAAATCAACGAACGTATAATTTCAGTAATCAGTTCCTTGTTTCCCTACTTTTTTACTCAAAATCTTTTTTTTTTTATCTCGCTAGTATATTTGACCAAATGCGAGTCAGAGGAACACCTCCCGTATTCTGAATACTGTAGATATAAAATCGTTTTTAGAAGATAGTACAGCAGATATTATGCATAAAATCATGCCAAATATGCAGGTTACTCATAGTAGCGATATTCAAATATATAGCCAAGTGAATATAATAATTATATCATGTTCTCGGAAACAAAACTTTACCATTCAATGGAAAAGGCATTTCACAGGTCAGAAAAATGAACAAAAATCATATCTCCATACTTCAGACTACAGATGTCACCATGCACACAATGATAAATAGCAACTCTATCGGTTAAAAGGTAATTTTCAAATGCTTAAGTATTGTTGAACTTACATCTAAAAATGGAATATTTTAAAATTTAGATCATATGACTCGAGTCAAGCTATCACTGATGTGGGAAACATAGTCTTCTGTTCGACCAGAGGGTATAGCACCTAATTGCCGTTACTGGCACAGTGTGCACACTGATATGGAGCTCATTGATGTGTGTTCCATCAACTGTTGAGTCCCATGAAAGAGCATTACTTCACTTACCTGAATATCACTGAGATACTGTACAAATATGAGGAAGACCATCAACAGTTGTACCCGCTGATTCAAAAAGAATTGCGTTTATCACATTACACACGTGTGTTATGGGCACTCCATGTTGGAGGCAATAGTAAATAGCCTTGCGGCAAGCAGTGCTATATGTCTTGCTATCATTTCTGGTCATGATGATATTTGAACCTGATAATACTTAATTCTATGCTTTGAACCATATTTTTAAATCAGTGATTTTGCTTTGCAATCTCCTCTGTGTTATTTTACATCCCTTGTGTACTTCTTATATCAGTTTAGTGAATCATTACTGCTGGTATGTGCCACTTGTTAACTTCTTAATTTAGCTGCGTGTTTTTTTAATTAAGTTTAAGGTCTCTTATTTTAGAACGAAGATTGAAACTTCCGATGTAAAGCTTATTATTAATTGCATAAATGCCTACACCTGTGGTTGTTCATTTTGCTTAAGCATGCGATTTACTTTAGCCATTCTCTGCAACTAATCCTTCCTTTGACTTAAAGGTGGATTGCACATTATATTTATCTCGGTATTCAAAAGCAGCTACTGATTTTCAGCTGTGTCAATAGACACTATAAACTGCTCATTGAGAAACACCTCTACTTCAGCCAAACACCTTGAAAGATCTTTTTTTTTATTTTGACATTATATTTAATGATACGATGCATTGCCCACTGCAACACATCAGGTGTAGTGTTGACACTGTTTCCAGCAGAGTGCTCAAGAATTGATGCAATGATACTTCTTGTATTTTCAAAAGGTTGATATGCTATAAGTGTGGATATAAAAACACTAGCCTCTTTCGTATCATGGGTGCTTGCAGTTCATTAATGTCATTCTTAAAATGGTCAACAAAACTATTCAGATCAGTAACAGCTTGCATTACCCATGCAACCACACACAGAACTTTTGGTAAAAATGTGTAGCTTAATAAACATAGTATTAAAAGATGAATACTAAACTCACATATTGCTGGCAAATTTTGATTAAATTGGTTTGATTGATAAGAGCACTGCGCTAAATCAGAATCTCGTGATATGCATGCAAGGCGCTGTTACTACATAAGCAGCAGAGTCTGAAAATTATCTAGCTAATGAACGCACGGCAACGATAAGGTGCGTTTATTATTGAACACCTCGTCAAGTTAACACTCTCTACCTACATGTACGCAAAAAAAAAAAAAGGCCAGAAACATACATGTATCTTAGTGTCTGGGTTCACGACCTACCACCCTGACAATGCGTACTGTGCACGTATTCCTTGGTCTGGTACGGTGATGGAAATCTAGCAGTTGTGGGGAAGGAGCGGCGCGCAGGCTGCGGCTAGGTTGATCCTTCACACTTAGTAACATTTGTATGACGTCCCACTGTCATACTTTTGCCTGCAGAGAGGCTACCATGCATTTTGAGTTATACTGAACCTTTTTTTTTTTTCACATGCATATTGCCATTGATGAAATAATTTAGGTTATAAAAGTGATTTCAAACCCTTTTCCCGGATTTGCTGAACTTACGGATCTTCGTCGCCTTTAAAAGATCGATTGCGTTTTTTTTTTTTTTTCAAGAAGTGACTTCTGATTTGGAAAAGAACCACTGAATTCCTCATTACAGGAATGGCAATCAAGAGTACAATCCTGATTGTCGGGATCGGGTTGACGCTACTTTCGCTGTGCTCCTGTCTACCCAATGGTTTTGAAACTAAGAGAAACGAAAAGCGACAGTTTGAGCCTACTGACAACGGCACATGCTTCGAATTGGCTGCGGAAGGTAGTGAAAATATAACTCTTTATTGCTTTCTCGATCTCGTGGATTCGCTGGACAATTACACTTCATCAACTGTTTCAGTTTGCTCTTCGGCATGCAATTCTGCATACACTGCTTATTTGAACTGCTACGGAGCGGCAAACACGCAGCTGTTTTACTCTCTCCTTTGTCCTAACGGCTATCAGGGACCGACTCCGGCACCCACGACAAAGGCGGCGGCTAGTCATGTTACCTATGATTTTGCTGTTGTTTTGGTGTCCGCAGCTGTCCTTAAGATAACGGGATGAGACGTGGTAGAAAACATATACTCGCATGGCTAGAGGATATATATATAGCGATTCCGTGACATGTAGTAGGTAGAATTAGACTGCATGCATGTAATGCATGTGATGTGTATATATAGCTGAGTTTACGTTGATGAATAAATTGTGCAAAACTGTCCTGGCTGTCTTCCTGAGCGTGAGGGGTACAATGAGAAAGAACTGTGGGATGAATTAATAGATTCAGCAGTGCAGTGGCGGATCTAGCATAGCCTTGGGAGGGGGCGGCCGCCCCCGCCCATTCATATTAAATGCCGCCCCTGTCATGAAATTGCCGCCCCCCCTCCCCCCTCCCCCCACACAGCGTGCGCGCGCACTTCCTACCGTACGTAACGCACGCGCATCTAGAAAGCACACCTTTTGTGTATGTGTGTGTGTGGGGGGGGGGGGGGGGGGGCGGCAATTTCTTAAAAGTTTCAGTGATTACGAAATTTAATCTAATACCGGAAATTTTATTTAATAACCGCGAACGTTTTATTCGTTCCTTCGAAATCTTGCCTTCATGTGCATAGGCAGTGGCGTAGGAGCTGGGGCGGCAGCAGCGGCCATGGCCGCTGCACTTTTTCACAACAACAAAAAAAAATATTATAATAATAGGTTC
Organism: Spongilla lacustris; assembly: GCA_949361645.1. NCBI lineage: Eukaryota > Metazoa > Porifera > Demospongiae > Spongillida > Spongillidae > Spongilla > Spongilla lacustris. The sequence goes on along the minus strand of OX442416.1, from coordinate 19,303,643 downwards.
GCATGTATCAATTCAATTTTTTGCTGCTATAGTTAATGACATGCAAGTGGTCTTCAAATCGATCGCGAGAGCTAGCTCAAGCTAGACTACCCAGTGTACAACGGTTACCAAAAGTGGCCTTGGCTGCACTATAGCCGTTTTGTATTTTATATATTACATGCGCAGAGGCAAGGTCTCAAAACAAATTAACCTGGTTACAGTTTTAGCGTTGTTTTGGGGGGTTTTCTACACAAAAAGCGTTGGCTTCTAGAGCTCCGCCCCAGACCCCGATGGGGGAGCTTACCCCTAGCTGGCCGGGAGGGGTGCCCCCCTCCCGTACCCTCCTAGGGGAGGCGGGGGAACCACCTTTGTTGGCCGCTGCACTCTATATTCCCTTCCTACGCCACTGATAGGTGTATACTAACTTAACTGAATCACGATCATAATTAACAATAACAAAGTTTCAGTCTTTAAATGTACAAGTACATAGTCTACCGATTGTCACTAAAGGTTTAATTAGGTGCACCGTTCCGTACATTTTCACAGCTGCTGATGCTTCAATTGCTACATCACCATACCTAGCCTCTAAAGCGATTTACATACATCACAACGACAATATAGAGGAGAAGTACGGTTTGCTCACGCGAGCATATCCAATATTCTTAGACGCCTGTTGACGACCGTTACGAGGCGCGTTGTCGCAATAAACTTCGTTGTCTTTCGCGCGTATGTAAATTCTTTCACTGCGCTGCGAATACGCTGATTTTTTGCGGCTTTGAAGCGAAAAATGTGAAAGCTTCTGAGGCTCCGCCCCAGGCCCCGATGGGGGAGCTTACAGCGCTCCCCCATACCCCCTTGCTGGTGAGTGGGTGGGCCCCGCCCCCGGCCGCCCCTCCAACCAACCGCCCCCCCTATAGCCCCATTCCTAGATCCGCCACTGTTCAGCAGTATTTGCTTACAACACGTCGTGTCATGCATGAGTCCACTCACTACACACCATTTGAAGTAATGTTTGGGCGCAAAGCTACTTTACCTATTGATGTGGATCTGAAAGCTGATTCACCTGACCAGTTCAAGTAAGCTAAAGTTATTTCCTTTTTTGAACTACACACTTAAAGCTCCTTGTTCAATAGTATGTCTGTGAAAAATGTACCTGGGCACATGACAGTATTAATTGTGTAGTGAAAGACAGGAAATGTTGGTAAATGTGAAAAGAAACATTCTTGTTGCACAGTAGCCTCGTCCCCAGGCCCTGTTTTATTAAAGTTACGGGGGGGGAAAACAAAAACTGTTTTCCCCCCCGTAACTTTAATAAACTGTTTTCCCCCCCGTAACTTTAATAAAACAGGGCCTGGGGACGAGGCTAGTTGCACAGGTATGATTCTACACTTAGTAAATTGAAAGTAATGTTTTGATTTGTCTTTAGAAAAAATAAAAGCCAGGGCCAATGTATTTCTCATTGGTTCTGAGGAGCTAAAGAAAGATTTCCTTAAAAACAAGAGGAGAGGTGGAAAATTGGGCCTTATATCTGTTACGGCCCGATTTGAATCCGTTGTCGTAGGCATGGTTGTCCCCCCCGCAAAATGTCCCCCCGGACATTCATGCCTAGGCACCGCTGTCCCCCGGACACTCGTTCCTAGGCACCATTGTCCCCCGGACAATTATGCCTAGGCATATATGTCCGCAGGGGACATTTATGCCTAGGCATAATTGTCCTACCCTAGGCACCAGTGTCCCCCCATGGGGGGACACTGGTGCCTAGGATAGAATGTCCTACACTTTAAATACAGGCCTGGAATGTACAAGCGTAAGTATAATACAACCAAATCGGATCGATATACATGCGTTAGTCGTTTTATACGTGCATGTATTAGCAAACGTCATGCATGCCATGATATATCTTAATACATTTACATGCGTCTGCGTGCCCGCTCGGTTGTGTGCAGAGCAGCTAATTATTTATTACTAAAGGCTCTCATTTCAAGGAAAGGCATTCTTGTGTAAATGTTTACAAATGTAAATCGTATATATGAAAATTCGTGTGCATGCAAGTATCCGCGTGAGGTCTTAAAATAATGATTGGTACCATGATATCACAAAAAAAAAAAAACATGCTTCATGTGTCAGACAGATATTTGCTGCATGCAGTGCAGAGCCATTTGCCTTGTAAACACCTTTGCCAACTGACTCTTGAACTTTGTACGATTTTTCTTTGCTGGAAGTAAGTGAACACCCAATATCAAAGTTACAGTCATGCTTCTATACATGGTGGTCGCATGCATATATCTATACAACGATCAGGAGCATATCCATAGAGGTTTCCGTGTTACCTGAAACCCCCCCCCCCCCCCAATAGAATAATATTTACAAAACTTAATTGATACTAACCTTCCCTCCTCCCCCCACTTGTATTAATTTGGCCTACCCTCCCCTCTCCGCTCTTATTTGGCCTATCGCAAGAGTGCATGATCCCCCCCCCCCCCCCCCTCCCCCCTCCCCCGCTCGTATTCGATTGACGTACAATGTTAATAGGTTTGAAATTCTGGATACGCGCCAGGCCTGACGATTTTCCTTGTGGTGAAGCGTGGCAAGCTATCATTATTCTTTCCTGCTCTTCTTTCGATTTGATCACTGTTGATCGCCACTCATATCTTGGAACAATTTGTAAATAAAGAGCGCCATTGTCAACTTTGTAATTTCCACGCGCTTTCGTCTAAAAGAACGTTTCTGATATTTTGAACATCCAACTGGCCTGGATACCTTCCTTTTAACAAGAACTGAGTTCAAAACGATTTCGTCGTCCATGGCCAGAAACACTCGCTGTTCTAAAAGGAAACCTCCACGGACGCGTGCGAACATTAGTTTATACACGCATGAGGCAGAGCAGTTACGAGGATTGGAAGGCTAAGTGTTTGGTTGAACGTTTATGATAAACGAGAAAACGTGGAGGGGGGCTAGTTGGGCGTAGCCCGACCGTACCTTCGCGTATTGGAATGTCGGGTATACCTGGATTTGTACCCATGCATCTAATAGCGTATGTGGGCTGCATGTGATAATAGTATAGCCCACATACGCTATCAGATGTGTACAAATCCAGGTATAGGCTAGATACCCAATACGCGAAGGTCGGGCTATGGGCCAACTAGAGGGGGGGGGGGGGGGGGGGGGGGGGGACAGCTGTGCCTAGGAAAAAATGTCCGGCATGGGGGGACAATAATGCCTAGAGGGGACATTCATTCCTAGGCACCAGTGTCCGGGGGGACAGTCGTGCCTAGGCATGAATGTCCGGGGGGACACTTTTTCCAGGGGGACAGCCATGCCTCCGACACCGTGACCCGATTTAAATCGGGTTGACCCGATATAACGCGGGTTGACCCGATTCAAAACCGGTTGACCGGATTTAAAGCCGGTTGACCCGGTTTTTGGCATTACACTTATCTCGACCCGATTTGAATTTGGTCGGTGTTTTGACCCGCTATGTAGCTTTCGAGGATAGTGCACAGCCTGACCGTTTTGATAATAGAAAACAACATCATTGAGTTAGTACACACTTGGTGTTTTGTAATGAAAGTGAAAATTCATCATCCAAATTGAGACAACACTGCTTACAGCATTTACATTCAAATGAGTAGAGGCTAATAGATGTACGAGTCGCATAGCCACGTTATAGTCTTCCATTCCAATCTAATTGGACTCCTTGATGCACGTACGGCAGAACATTCCTCCACATTTAACACACTCCAACACGTGCAAAATACCTGAATCTTCATCATGCATGTCCCTACGCGCTCTCCTTCTTTTCAGCATTTCAGAAGAAAAGGGTTGTATAACTTGTTTCACACCATTTTCTAAACACTATTGTAAATGGTCCCGCGTGGATGTACCTTCAGTGTTGAAGTGCAAGTGCAAGTACTGGGGGGGCCAACGCGATAAGACCACTATCGTCTGAATTATTTTGCCTATCAACAGCAATGAATTCTACGCTGATACGACGTTCGGTTGACATAAGAATCGAACAGATCTGCTGCTTTGTACTGAGAGGAATCATGCTGTCATACACCTTAAACATGGGATAGCAATTACGGTTGATACTGTCAGCCAAATGATCGTTACTAGTATTGGAGTGAAGCACTTGGATAAATTCTGTCCTGCTTCCAATCACATGGTGTGCAATACTGTAGCTTCAATAAACACTGCGTGGCATTGACAATTGTGTCACTTGACACCAACGATTTCAGCCACATACATGTATATGATGAAAATCCGGTCGACCGGATTTTAACTCCCGACCCGCTTTAAATCGGGTTGACCGGATTTAAATCGGGTCACGGATTCAAATCGGGCTGTAACATTATAACAGCAAAGCATAGCAAAGGATTTTATTCATTTCAAACTCAGTGTTGATAATCCATCAAACTGCATTGTACGGGTTAACTTAATGGTGCTGATTTAAAACTCTTCCAAAGGCAGTCCACTCCACCAAGTCCACCAGCCTCACCACTACAGTCCAGTCCACCAGCCTCACCACTACAGTCCAGTCCACCAGCCTCACCACTATATACAGTCCAGTCCACCAGCCTCACCACTACAGTCCAGTCCACCAGCCTCACCACAACAGTCAAGTCCACCAGCCTCACCACTATAGTCAAGTCCATCAGCCTCACCACAACAGTCAAGTCCACCAGCCTCACCATTACAGTCAAGTCCACCAGCCTCACCACTACAGTCCAGTCCACCAGCCTCACCACTACAGTCAAGTCCACTAGCCTCACCACTACAGTCCAGTCCACCAGCCTCACCACTACAGTTTCAAAATGTAGGTCTGTAATATTTATAACAAGTAAATCAAAAACTTCTCTATCGAGAAAGTGATTGGTGGGATGTAGGATTGGTGGTGCAAAAAGCAAGGAAACAAGGTACAGTGTGTTAAAGTGAGGTTTGGTAGGATCCTACAACTTACAGTCCTGAATTTGCAAATGAAGAAGCCTGTTTGCAAATGTAGGACTGTTAAAGTTGTAGGATCCTACCAAACCTCACTTTAACACACTGTACCTTGTTTCCTTGCTTTTTGCACCACCAATCCTACATCCCACCAATCACTTTCTCGATAGAGAAGTTTTTGATTTACTTGTTCCCCTAATTTTTTTTTCTCTGCCAAGAGTGATCATGGCTAAGGCAAGGCTTTTTAATTTTATGCAATTAATGGAGCGCGCGCGTACGTTGCTTGGTTTCAAATTACTAATGGCAGCTGCTGCGTATCAGTGAACATGCACACGTAGCTGTAGATAAGCGTGTGGAAAATAGCAATCTTTATATGGACTAGTTCAGTTTTAGGTGTTGTTTAAAGGAACAACTATTGCTTCTATTGTTGTTTGGCAGCGTATCACCACCGCGATTTGTCGGAATCGAGTGACACGTGCAGCTGTCGAGGTGGCCGTATAGGACCTTAAGGTAAACATATATAGGCTTTGCCGGAGGGTATTGCAAAGGGTTTCTGGGTATTGTATTAGTCCGATCCACTCACTGAACTGCGTAGAATTCGTTTTGGGGTTGGGGTTGGAAGGAATAACTACTTGAAGCATACTGGCAAATTAGAACCGGGCCCAAAGTACCGGGTCCAATGTTTCAGGCTTCTATCTTAACCGCGTTAGTCGATTCACTAAACCCCAATAGGTATATCGTAGATAGTTGTAGCTTTAATTTGAACCAAAAGATACAGGTAGAGGGGCACTTATGCAGTCCCCCCCCCCCCCCCCCCCCCCCCCCCCCCCCAATTTGCGTTTACGTAATTATTTATTGCTTGTGGGACTTAATTGTAAGAGGGAGGGGTCCCTCACCCTCCTCACTTTCTTTTTTACTAAATAACGGATGTAACCAACACTCCATGAAATGGAATAAAAAGGGGAGGGTAAGGGAGGGGGAACCCCTCCCTCCTTAAAGAACACTGTTACATGGTGGTAAGGTTGATGAAAGTTGCATTAACGGTAAGATGCACTTTTTATTTTGTTGATAGGCCTACCTATATAGTTCTCCTTGCTAACCGAAACGAGCCGTTTTCTTTGGCTTGGTCCTTTGCTGAATTATTAGAACCGCCTGTGCTGCAGCTAATTGTGGTAGCCTGGCAACAGTACATTAAGACGCTTATGTGACGTCATATTGCATACTGCTAGGCAACCGAGAATATTCACCGATAATGAATTGCACCTGCTCATGTCATTTCACGGCATTTCATCACCAGCTTACAACTGTAGGTATTATTTGTATGAAAGGACCCGTTTGGAAATCAAATGCTACTTTTTGAAGCTAATCTCGTCTTCTTACGACGTTCCTGTCGCTAGTTATACATGATGAACGGAAGACGACGGAGGAGATGAACAAAAATTAAATGGCGGAATTATGGTACCGACTTGTCACTCCACGTAAACGGCACTGTTTAGCGAAACTCACGTTATATGTGCATATCTGTTATGTTTGTGATGGATTATATGCGAGCTGGCGAGTAAAGGCAACGCTTCGTTACCGTTTTAAAACGCTCGATCGAAAACCACGCCCACGAAGCCAATCCTACATAGGACCCACTACCGTGGGTCCTGATAAATCAACGAACGTCAGTAATTCCTTGTTTCCCTACTTTTTACTCAAAATCTTTTATTTTTTATATCTCGCTAGTATATTTGGCCAAATGCGAGTCAGAGGAACCACCTCCCGTATTCGGAATAATATACAGGGTCTTCACTCCGGCTTCACGAAAGAACGCAACGCTTTTACATCACTATAACTTAGGATTGAAATTAATTAACTGCTTGTTTTCTTTAACCTAAGTTAGGCAAATACTAACAATCCAATTAGATTTAAATTATTGTAAGCAGTTAAGTAATTGCATCAAAGCCCTCATCAATCAAAATATTCAAAACCTCTATTATCAACATTATTCAAGATTACGGTTAGAGATAATTGATTTTAATAACTACAAATAATTAACGAAGATCTGAGTATGCAGTGGAACAGCACTGATTTCAAGTTACTGAGTTCAATAGTGAGTTATTAACGTAATTTGCTTCAAAGTTATTAATATTGAAGCTAACTAATTTCAATAACCATCACTAATTACTCCATGATTAAAGCACAATTTGATTCTGTATTAGATTATGTAATGGTGAGTTACTATAACTCAAAGTTAACTACAATTGTAGTGGCCCTTTAGCTTTTCAGCTGGGTTGTTTTGAATATTAACTAGTACAAAGCCAATTAAATCTCATACTTTTTTTCACAGCTATTCTATTTAAACGTTGTCGTACATTTCTGCGTCAAATTAATTAATTGCAAGGTATTTGATTTTATCTTAGGGTTAGGGTTAGAACTTAATTAACTGTAAAAGATAATTGAATTTTAATAATGCATTTGATTTCGTATTTGTCTATTTATAAATTGATTTAGATTGATAATCCTATTAAAAAAATTATGTTCATTCAAAAGCGTTGCATTCTTTCGTGAAGACCCTGTATATACTCATACTTAAGTACGTATTGAATACATGTAAATTGTACGATGTACTTGCACAATGTACCGTGTACATAATTATACATGTATGGGACAGTGTCAGTTTCCGCGAAACTTCCTATGTTTTATGACATTATAAAATAATCGTGTTATAACGTTTGAATCGCTATATCGTCCGAACGATAATGGCTATCGACTTCCAATTTTCATGCCTACTACACCATTGTTCTATTGTAAAATACATCAAAGAGTCTTGCACTTGCTCCGTACCAGCATTGCAACGTTCGATACCCCACCAGGTTCAAACTAATATCTACGTTTAGGAGTAATGAAATCGTTTCAAATGAGGTTTATATATATAGGTAGAAAGGTCCTATACTATCGATGTGTTCCGTTCGTTAATTTTTATGCCATCCGTTACGTGTATCATGGTTGAACAAAACTACGTGCACGTTTTCTCGCTCGAATGATATAATCACTGCAGCTGCCTCATGTACATTGCATCATAGATATTATAGTTAGACTAACCCTTTTTGTAGCATACACTTATTTGAGACAAAAATCAAGATCTTAGGCATTCTTCATACACCCACTGGTTATACTATCCAGGTTAGTAATTCAGTTATTCTCTTATGAAAGTAGAGAGCCTGTGCACTGCAGGGTCATGTTTAGGTAGACGATATAGGCTGGCAGCCACCATTGACTTGGCTTTGTTGTGTCTGGCGGCAAGGCGAGAGAGGCCATGCAGGTACGAGAGAGCCTCTTGGGACTTCTGTGCCCCACGTTCCTCTAGGACTCTGTCGCCATGCAAGATAATACTAAAATAATAACATTTAAACCTACTGTATGCTATGGGGCTTGTGGAAAAGAAGCCACTGACATGTCTCAAATCCAAAACAACTCACAAGAAGAAACTACTCTATTGCCAGATTGTATACACACTTCATTTCTCAGCTTGGAACATTTGGCACCAGTCGAATTATGTCTAGCTTCCTAAAAGTTATTTGGGCATTGCTATATATAATATCCCGAGCATACGGCATCAGCTCTTACATCACAGTGTAACTACAGCGCATAGGATGACACTCAGCAGGCCGATCGAGTTTCTGGTGTATTTTGTGTGCACTCATCTATTCATTAGTAATAGCATGCATTAATTACTACTCTGTATGTTAATTCTTGTATTTATTTATATCATGCAGCCTCTTGTGATCCCTTAATTCTGTTGGTTTGGGCTCACACTTGGAGTCCAGGCTGCATTAAGATGGTGGCTGGGATTGGATATCTCATGAGGGTGTGGTCATGTGTCCTTTCTGCCCCGAAAGTGCCCTTGATTCCCTTGGCCACCATGCAGTGACCTGCAGACATTGAGGAGATAAGGTCATACAGCACAACCTCCAGAGGGATGTTGTTGCTGACCTCAGCCATCGTGCCCATCCAAGAGTGGGGGTGGAGAAGGGAGGGGCGGTGATCATAGCCATACTTACTCGAGTAACTCGTATCCTCATTGCTGGATGGGACAGAGGCAATCCAGTTGCACTGGATATCGCAGTGACATCACCCCTCACCCCTGCCATCTTGGGAAAATCTAGCCAAATGGTGGGTGCAGCAGCCTTTGCTGCTGAAGCTCGTAAACTGCTTTCTAATGGTCTGAGGTGCCTATAGTTGTGGTGGACCTGCATTCCTGTAGCTGTAGAAATGTATGGCAGTTGGGGAAAGGAGGCCCAGGAAATGTTTTCAAGACTGTCATCCCACCTAGCCTTATATGCATCTTCCCCCAAGCCTGCAGTTTTGGCAGACATTTTTGACGGGCTAAACATTACCCTAGTCAGGTCCATTGCCAGAGCCATCCTGACATGGGATCTTCTTCCTTCATGACTTTGTGTGTGTGTGTGTGTGTGTGTGTGTGTGTGTGTGTGTGTGTGTGTGTGTGTGTGTGTGTGTGTGTGTGTGTGTGTGTGTGTGTGTGTGTGTGTGTGTGTGTTGTGTTGTCAGTAGTGTACGATATTACAGCATAAATGGATGTAACTCAAGTACACTGTTATACACAATGTACACAAAATCCTAACTATTATCTACCCTACATCACTTTGACAGAGATGCTACGGGAAAGGATGGCAATTGCATTCGGTTCAGCCGCCCGTAGAGTTCGGTAAGAACCACTTACTTTGCTTTGGATGAGCAAGTGGCTAGTAGAGAAGGCACCACTAATGGTACACAGACCCAATCCAGTTCATTACATTTGGTGTCATAGAAGAATGCTATAATAATTTTACTTTTTTCTGACAACAATTTTTTTTTTTAAGATTCATTATTTAAATGGAATAGAATCGATTATACCATTATTACATAAAATGATACACAAATAAATTTAATAAAACAGCAGTAAGATAAATAAATGCACCCTACTATTGCTAATAGTCAGGGACAAAACATCTGGAGAGGATGGCTACAGCGTTGGCGCTAACTAAGTTGAGGTTCAACCTGCCATATAAGGCAGCTAGGACCTCAACCTTAGCCCTGTTGGAGCTAGTTGCAAGGCAAGAGGCCAGAAGTGAAAATGACTCCATTGCTTCTGTCCCCCAAGCACCATATGCCTCAACCACCATGGGGACTCAAACCCACCCTAGCTCCTTGCATTTGGTATCATTTTCATCGTGTTTTCATTTAAAATAATAGCTACATGTAGACTACAAATGACATACTCAAGCAACATAATAGCACATACAAATTATATTCATATAAGCTGATGTGGGTAGTCCAGCCCCATCATCCATGTGAACTGCACTTCTCCATTTCACTCTGCTTCCTCTTATGCACATATTTGTGGCTCTTAGTATTAGCAAACACCGACATTGCCCTACCCAATCCAGTCACTTCACTTGTATGCATTTTTTAAGCATTCCTCTGATCGCTATGGAGGCTGTACTGCCCCTTTGAACATCCACTGAATTTTTTTTGCATGTTTTTCCATAGCATCGAAACGGAGGCAGTCACTTGCACTCAGTTAAGTTCTTGTTCCCAGGTTTATAATTATGTGGGGGTGTGTTTCATCTGTCGGTTTCGTCAGATTTAATTTGTACGTGCGCTTAGTTATTAGTTCGATACTTGAGCCACTTAAAATTTGCATCATACTCAGATAACCTACTTCAAGCAATGAACAGTATTCTGTTTCGTCCCCTGTACATCAGCTGTCAGCGGACCTATATAGCCTGCAATTTGAAAACCACCTAGCTCTGGGCAAGTATAAATGCTGGTCAAGTGAGTCATAGAAAAAAATCGCGGGAATCACATAAGCGACGCATGCAATTTTAGGCGTCACCAGAGATAGTATATCGTCTCTATGTCACTGTCGCGTGTACGAACGATGTCATGGTATGAAATTAAATCAGCCGCCTACCCCCCCGCCCCCGGCCCCCCAGGTTAAATTTCGTAATTTTACGAAGAATGCAAAACGACGCATTTAAACGATGCGTCGTGTCCTGATGGGGGGGGGGGGGGGGGGGGGGTAGGGGGGTCCGGACCCCTCGCTGGATCCGCCCTTGGTTTCGCTTAGGTTCAGCAGTATGTACGGTTGTATATGCTCATAAGTTGCTATATAATTCGGAAAGGGGGGGGGGGGGGGGGTAAAGTAAAGAGGAACCTAATATCATACATGTGATGAACGATCGTGCGAGATCCACTTAGTGAGGAAAGAAATAAGAAGTGGCTGCCATTGAGAAAGCTAGAGTGTGTGTGTGTGTGTGTGTGTGTGTGTGTGTGTGTGTGTGTGTGTGTGTGTGTGTGTGTGTGTGTGTGTGTGTGTGTGTGTGTGTGTGTGTGTGTGTGTGTGTGTGTGTGTGTGTGTGTGTGTGTGTGTGTGTGTGTGTGTGTGTGTGTGTGTGTGCGTGCGTGCGTGCGTGCGTGCGTGCATGTGTGTGTGTGCGCGCGTGCGTGCGTGTGGGTGTGGGTGTGCGTGTGTCCATGCCATTCATTGGGCTATTCCATTACTGAACCATAATCCCTACTGATGGCAAGCGTATACTCCCGGGACAATATGGGATCGTTCACGAGAAAAGGGACCTAGCGCATATAATAAAAAAATGTTATAAAAATGGCATTACGTTTGAATTGCTATAACTTTCGAACGGTTAAGCAGCGGCGGCGTAACCGGGGGGGGGGGGGGGGGGGGGAGGAGGGGTAGGAGGGGTATTTACCCCCCCAACTTTACCGAGTAGAATTATTATTAGCCGTAACTAACCGTGTTGTATATTATAACCAAAGAGAACTGGAATCGGATGATATTAAAAGTGTGAACCGTTAAGTAGCTACTCAACAAGCGGTTCATTTTCGCGTGCGCAACCACTATATACCACGCCCACTCATTATATATTCATATACTTACCCCCCCCCCCACTTGAAAATACCTTCCGCCGCCCCTGTTAAGACTAGCAACTTTTTATTTTCGGCACTTCATACTACACCATTTATCTATGGTAAAGTACATTCTGGGGTCTTGAACATGCTCCATGCCAGTATAACAATATCCAATACCCCAAGGGGTTCAAACTCGCCCTAACTTTCGGCAGGAATACTTAAATCGCTCCAAACTCGTTTTGTACATAAAGAGGTCCCTTAGCTATTGGATTATTCTGTTCGTTAATTTTTATGTCATCCGTTACGGAGATACAGTTGAACAAACTACGTGCACTTTTTCCCGCTCTATTCGCGCCAATGATATAACCACCGCCTTCCCATACATTGAGCGGGACGCGATTTGCTCAAATCATTGGCTGGAATCGAGCGCGAAAACGTGCGCTTAGTTTGTTCAACTGTATCTCCGTAATGGATGTCATGAAAATCAACGAACAGAACAAATCGATACCCGGGTGGAAATAATCGCGATAATATCGCGATAGTTGGCGATTATGGCGATTAATCGCCGGACAGAAATGACGTAAACGTGTCAAGTAAATTGTCATGACAACCATTCTATGACGATATGATATCCAATTACATGTATTTGGACGATAGTAAATTTGTTATTTTATCTGTATAGGAATATTAATAGGCCTGGATTGGAGCTGGTCGGAGAGAGGACTCAATTTACTAAATCCGGTTCTTCGTATACTTGGTAGCCCGTAGCCGCTGCAATGTAACAGTAAGTTACTATTATACGAGGGAGCGGACGTAGCCGTAGCACATATCGATGGTGACTCGGTTCGCGCTACAAATTTAGACATTCTCTGTATGCAAGCGGTATATGTTTATGTGATGTGTATCATGTGTCACAGCGAAGACGCTATCCGCATACGGTGCTCCAACTATGTCTCTACTAGTAAGCAGGTGCTCGAGCTGGTGCGCTACCTGCATGAAGGCAAACACTGTTTCAGACCGCGAAAGCAGAGGAGCGATAAATGGGGTAAGATATAGTAATATTGTCACGTGGGCATAGGCCTACACACATGCACGAAGCCCATGCATAGATCTACATGTATACGCAGTTTTGACATATGGTCCACATTCACCTCACATTGGTCTACTTACATTTACTACTTTTCTTACAATTTGTACGTTTTTACCTACATGTACATGTAGTGTAACGGTGTGTGTATGTACGGAAGGCTGGGACAATGGAAAAGTACTGGGGTGGTGAGTTTGATCATTTACTTGTACATGTATGTTGTCTACCAGGCAGCAGCCAAACCTGCTTGTCCAAAACAGCACCCTGAATGTGACTATTGGAAATCTCGAGATACATGTGTAACACTACAAATGTATTTCCTGTCCTCATCTTCATTCTGTAAGTCACCCAGATGCCCAGGGTACAGTGTTCGTATATGTAGGTGGGGTGTACAATTCGGACATTATGCTGATGTGATGTACATTGTAGGAGAGGACCGAAAAGGGAATCCATACTTATTATGATGCCTTGATACATGTACTTCAATCCATGCCACCCTTCTCCCTGGTAACACTTCTGATCCATACCCACCACCCTTTTCCACCCCTTTCCCTACACACACCAACCTTCTCCTCAACCCAATCCTTCCACACGGCAAGGGGAGGGGGGGGATTGGAAGGGTATGGGCACGCATAAGTCATTGAACATTTCTTTTTTAAAATAATCTGCACTGCATGAAAGTGGAGAGGTATGTGTGCTCCCTCACCATGATCCCCCATCAGGCCAGCTTGTCTGAGTGGTTTGTACTGGTCCAAAGACCTCTGCTTACTTGGGGTTGCCTTTTGCTAATCAATAGATCAGTGTGTGTGTTTTTGTGCATGTGTGTGTGTGTGTTATTAATAATGTCTAATGTCCTGGGCTTGCTCTGAGGTGCAAGTATGTACATAGCAAGGTACGCAAAGCAGAGTTTTTTTTGCATCCTAGTGAAGTTCGACTGCTTTGCCACATTGCATAAGACCTTATCTGTTTGGACAAATTACAGCAACTCGCCACAGTGGAGGTACACTATACGGCATACATGGATATTTTTTAAAAATAATAACTTATGTACTGGAAGTTTCTCGTACCTCCACTATGGTGAGTTGCTGTAAGAGCAGCAAAAGGTATTAGGCCTTTTGCCCAAACAGATAAGGTCTTATGCAATGTGGCAAAGCAGTCGAACTTCACTAGGATGCAAAAAAAAAACTCTGCTTTGCGTACCTTGCGATGTACATACATGCAAGCCCAGGACATTAGACATTGATGTGTACACTTCCCACACACAACACCCTTCACCCACAAAGCACCCTTCACACACGATGACACTGGATGCCATTTCATTTGTGTGTGTGTGTGTGTGTGTGTGTGTGTGTGTGTGTGTGTTGCCCATGCCATCCATTGATGTTGTATTATTGGTATACGTGCCATTTCATTTATCCTCTCCTTCCCACTTAATAGATCATTATCCAATATGCCCTTTTCAATGGGCACACTGACTTTCCCAGTATCAGACTTCAGCCAGCCATTTTGAGGCAAACTTGGTAACCAGTATATCAGTTCAGATTTAGGTGGGTGGGATGATACCCTTTCTCCACACACAGCGCCTTACTTCCCACACAAAGCATCCTTCCCACACACATGTGTATGTGGTGTGTGTGACATGTGTGACACTGGATGTCTGTGTATGCCCTTTCATTTACTGCTCTATTCCTTCCTTCTCCTCAATAGGCTCCAATCTGACCTTCTGGTGAATGCTTCAGCTACGATGTGCTCATTGACATTACAAGCTATATATAAACATTTGTGAAAATCAGTAGTTTGATGCTGATTGCCTTTTTGTGACATGTCCAGCTATTGCGGACTTGAATAATTGAATACCCGCGTTACGCGTTAAAAATTAATTGAACGGGAAGTCTATGGAGAAATGTCTTATAACGCGCACCGTTCTTAAACGGAATATAAATGTTAAGTCTACCAAACGGATTATGATACAGATGAAGATACCCCATCTCTTTTGTGTTCTTGTCTCCGTTAAAATCTGTCCACTTCATGTTCCGTACGCAGTGTTGTGTTCACTACATACGTTAGTACATGGAACATGCAATTGTTATGTTTCTTCAATTTCTTTCCATTCACGCAGATGGAAAGTTCAAGTCTACCAACTGGAATATTAAATCTGAACCACCAAGACATTTTTAGGCACAAGTAGTATAATTTTGCCCCCTTCGCGGTTTGTTCCAATGGAAATTTTTTGGACCCCACTGTAAAATGTGGGACAAATATATGATGTAATTCATGCATACGTCACGGTTGCATGGCGGTAAGATGTTAGCTGTCAGTGCATGGAGTCGGATGTCGGAGCGGGACGTACATGCACCAAGTACCATCAGGAGCAAAAGTAGGGCGTACGAGGCGCGCGTGCGAACATGCACACTCTGGACTATACTAGCTGCGATCAGACCAACATGCATGATAGCTAGCTTCTGTAAAGCGATCACGTTGTACAAGCGTACAAATGATGCAGTTCTCGGCTAGCGCTGATTCATAATACTGTCGACTCGTTGAGCCACTAGCTAGCGCTAGGTTTAATTGTGTCGAGTTAGTACCAGTACGTGACGTGCGCAGTAATTAAAAGCAGATTCGCATCGACATAGCCGGGCGGGTGAGTACTATACTAGTAGGTTACAGATACATTCGTGATTGTGGTTGAAGGACTCTACAAATGTGTAATCGCGATCGAAAGGTATAGGTACTACCGGTACAGTACTACCAGTCGACATAGCCAAGATGCGTGGTGTTTTACAGGCACAACAGGGCATATTATTGCGTATCAACCACTCCTTTTCTAATATCACCGACATAGAGAAGGTGTCTAAAGGTGATGAGCGTGGTTCGTAAGGAAGACAGTCGAGCTAGCCAGTGGGTGTGGCTTTAGTAACCGTTTTGCGCGCGTAGAGGTTACTTTACAATTACCGTGTACCGCTCGAGCTCCATCTAGCTAGCTCCGGTCCTAGCCTACCCGGCCGGGTAGCTGGCCTAACTAATGACCAAAACCAAATACCGGAGTGTATAATAGTTGCGCTCGTTTTAATAACATGTAAAGTAAATAGCCCACGAAGCTAGATGTTAGCATTCAACCTCTTCACACCTGACCCCTCCCTACTATCACACCCCTCCCTACACCACACCCCTCCCTACACCACACCCCTCCCTACACCACACCCCTCCCTACACCACACCCCTCCCTACCATCACACCCCTCCCTACTATCACACCCCTCCCAACACCACACCCCTCCCTACCTTCACACCCCACCTACCACCACACCCCTCCCTACCATCACACCCCTCCTTACTATCACACCCCTCCCTACCATCACACCCCTCCCTACCATCACACCCCTCCCTACCATCACACCCCTCCCTACCATCACACTCTCCCTACTATCACACCCCTCCCAACACCACACCCCTTCCTACCATCACACCCCTCCCTACTATCACACCCCTCCCAACACCACACCCCTTCCTACCATCACACCCCTCCCTACCATTACACCCCTCCCTACCATCACACCCCTCCCTACCACCACACCCCTCCCTACCATCACACCCCTCCCTACCATCACATCCCTCACACCCCTCCCTACTATCACACCCCTCCCTACCATCACACCCCTCCCTACCATCACACCCTCCCTACTATCACACCCCTCCCTACCATCACACCCTCCCTACCATCACACCCCTCCCTACCATCACACCCCTCCCTACCACCACACCCCTCCCTACCATCACACCCCTCCCTACCATCACATCCCTCACACCCCTACTATCACACCCCTCCCTACTATCACACCTCTCCCTACTATCACACCCTCCCTACTATCACACCCCTCCCTACCATCACACCCCTCCCTACTATCATACCCCTCCCTACTATCACACCCCTCCCTACTATCACACCCCACCTACCATCACACCCCACCTACCATCACACCCCACCTACCATCACACCCCACCTACCATCACACCCCACCTACCATCACACCCCACCTACCATCACACCCCTCCCTACTATCACACACCTCCTATTAATGTGTTAACCAATAAGTTACATGATAACACGCTTAATCCATATTTCCCCCCCCCCCCCCCCACCCTTCCCCAACATATCACCCATGCATATACTATTCTAACCCTGTCCCAGAGTAAACTTAGGGGGGAAAACTTCACTGGAGTCTGGTGATATTTACACAGAAGTCATTTGGCATTTACCCCCCCCCCCCCCCCCCTCCCCCAAACATATGACCCATGTATGCTACATACTGTCCTAATCATGTCCCAGAGTAGGTGGAAACACTTCACTGTCTATTATTTGAGTCAGGTGATAGAAAATTTTAGTTACTCAAAAGTCACTTACCCCCCCCCCCCCCCCCCCCCCCCCCCCAAACATATGACCCATGCATACTGCTATGCTACCTAAACATTACATACTGTCCCAATCATGTCCCAGAGTCTATTGTTTGAGTCAGGTGATAGACATTTTTAGTTACTCAAAAGTCACTAACCCCCCCCTCCCCCAAACATATGTACTGCTATGCTACCTAAGCATTACATACTGTCCCAATCATGTCCCAGAGTCTATTGCTTGAGTCAGGTGATAGACATTTTTAGTTACTCAAAAGTCACTTACCCCCCCCCCCCCCCCCCCCCCCCCCTCCCCAAACATATGACCCATGCATACTGCTATGCTACCTAAACATTACATACTGTCCCAATCATGTCCCAGAGTCTATTGTTTGAGTCAGGTGATAGACATTTTTAGTTACTCAAAAGTCACTAACCCCCCCCCCCCCCCCCCCCTCCCCCAAACATATGTACTGCTATGCTGCCTAAACATTACATACTGTCCC